>MU755977.1:3753-18734 GCA_026770625.1 Nicotiana glauca | reverse complement strand
TTCCTTACTATCTTGACTGATTCTCGTGTATATACTTAAAACCTAGATGTTCTGTTTGTTGCACTGATTTTCTTCAATTTTGTCTCCGTTATTTGTTTATTTTTGTCAACCCAACATACTAATTGATTGCTATTAAGGATTTGAACCAGTTTTCCTGCTAAAACCAACATTCTTTGGGATTTTTTGCTTAATTGATTTCTATTAGGGATTTGAATCAATTTTTCCCATTAAAGTCAGTAATTTTTTGGGGTTTTTTTACTTACTTTCCTTATTTGTGGCTTGTAATTAGTGTTATTGGCCTTATGCCGACCGATTGATTAATATATGGTCACTTCATGCTATGTTACCTTATTTAAGCCGCAATCAGGGCTGGTAATGGATTCTCCTTTTATTAATGTGACCTTCCCGGATCGGTTTGTGCAAATTAATGGGGATTAGCCCTAATTAACTTGTTGATTATATTTACCTACTTTATTTATGAGATCTAGATCATTTTTTTACCTTATTTGTTTCATCTCCCTAAGTGTTATATATGCACTCTCATTCTGACTCTTAGAGGGACAATTAGTGGAAAAACACACATATACACACACACACACACACACATAAACTCTCTCTTCTTTCTCTGTTACTTGTGCTAACTACTTGTCTAGCCGGCTGAAATCCAAGGCTAGACTGTGGAACCCTACTTGCTTTACTTTCTGCATTTTGCTTCCTCAACTGGTATGTTCCTAGTCCAATTCTAAAACTCAACTCTATGTGCTCCATGTTTGTTAATCCATGTCTCTTTCTACACTGACTTAATGTCTCATGTGTTTAATTTCCCTTCTTGGTTATTTCTTTATTCAGCATGCTTAGGTTCTACCCTCTCTTGTTCAAGTGTAATCAGCATGTCTACTTGAGTTCTTGTTTATTTATCTCACTAGTATGCCGTGTTAGTATCATAGACTCCTAATGTACTTGATTAACACTAAGTGGCATGACTAATTATGTGTAATAAACCCCTGTCATCAACATGACTACCCCCATACCCTGTCTTTATGCCTTACTACTATTTTAATTTCGAGCATGATTCCCTTGTTAACACTTTGAATTAGTAGTTTTGTATTCTGGAGATCAATCAATTGCTACTTGTTCTTTGTACTTGTTGGTATATATGCTTCTCTTCTTTACATGTTTCTTATTTGGGCTCTCTATGTCCCTAACCCCGTACTTCCTTGCTTGTGAATGTTGAAATGATACTACTTTTTGAATTTGTGCTGTGTATGCTGGCTTGTTCCAAGTTGTTGTTGCTCCTAATCCCTTCTTATTTCAAAGCTATTTTTCCCTAAGCAACTCTTCTGGTGTTCTGCAAAACTTATTCCAAACATGTTGTTTCAAAACTATTCCCAACTCAACTCTTTTAAATCCATGTCAAGCACTCTCACACATACTCTTAGACCACTAGGTTCTGCCCCTTTTGTGTGAGCCTTTCCTTCGGACCCTTGAGATCTCTCTGAACTTAGACACATAAAAGATGGCTTTTCCATGCTGCATTTACTCTGTATTGGCTGTAAAATCTAGGTGTGAGCACTGCCGAGGATACCTAAAGGTCCTTAGGGAACTCTAACACACCCAAATATGACAAGGACTATGGAACAATCTTGGAACTTGCGGTGGTTTATTACATAACTCAGGGAGGAAGTCTTAATCAGGTGTTGAAAGTAGTGGTGTGCATTCGATTTATTGATTGACCCTTAGCTGTCAGCCCAACCAACCTGGCCCAAGCCAGCCACAACAGCCATGCCCTTTAAGAGCTTGGCGACACTCTACATATGGTGAGGGATTTCCCTAGACTTAGGAGGGGTGCACCTCCATAGACTACTCGAGAACCGCGTGCTCCAATGGGTCCCCATGCTATGATTACAACACCAACTACTACTCCACCTGCTCCGCCAGCTCGAGGTGGAGGTCGGTCAGGTAGAGGTCGCCCTAGAGGGCGTGGCCATGCCAGATATTATGATCTTCCTACTTGTACGGAGGCAGTTGCATCCGACTGTATCATTATAAGTATTGTTCTGGTCTCTCATATAGATGTATCAGTATTATTTGATTCAGGCTCCACTTATTCCTATGTATCCTCTTATTTTTCTCCGTATTTGGGAGTATTCTGTGATTCTTTGAGTTCTCATGTTTATGTGTCTACACATGTGGGAGATTCTATTATTGTTGATCGTGTGTATCAGAGGTGTTTGGTTGTTCTTAGTGATTTTGAAACCAAAGCCGATTTATTATTGCTCAGTATGGTAGATTTTAATACTATTTTGGGCATGGACTGCTTTTCAGCCCATTATGCTATTCTTGATTGTCAAGCCAAGACCGTGATTCTGGCTATGCCAGGATTACCACGGTTAGAGTGGAGAGGTAACTTAGATTACACTCAGAGTAGATTTATTTCATTTCTAAAGGCTTAGCGAATGGCTGAAAAGGGGTGTGACCCCTATCAAGATTATGTGAAAGATGGCAATATTGATACCCCTATAGTTGAGTTAGTTCTATTAGTGAGGGATTATCAAGATGTATTTCCAGCCGATCTTTCGGGCATGCCGACCGACAGGGATATTGACTTTGGTATTGATTTGTTGCCAGGAACTCAGCCCATCTTTATTCCTCCATATCGTATGGCTCCTCCTGAGTTGAAGAAGCTGAAGGAGCAATTAAAGGAGTTGTTTGATAAAGGCTTCATTCGGCCCAGTGTGTAAATTTGGGGTGCTCTAGTCTTGTTTGTGAAGAAGAAGGATGGTTCTATCTGTATGTGCATCGATTATCTCCAATTGAACAAAGTTACAGTGAAGAACAAGTATCAATTTCCTCATATTGATAACCTATTTGATAAGTTAGAGCGGGCCAGGGTGTTTTCCAAGAGTGACTTGTGTTCGGGCTATGATCAGTTGAAGATTCGGGAGCCAGATATCTAGAAGACTACTTTCAGGACTCGGTATGGTCACCACAAGTTCCTTGTGATGTCATTTGGGCTGACCAACTCCCCAGCAATATTCATGCACTTGATGCACAGTGTGTTCCGGCCCTATCTTGACGCATTTGTCATTGTATTCATTGACGACATGCTAGTATTCTCCCGGAGTCGGGAGGATCATGAGCGGTGTAGACATGTAATTTTTGACCCTCCCCAAGATTTTATACATTTTAGCGTAAATATTTAGTTTAGGTTTAGTATCACTTTCTTTACTTTATTTTATCACAAAAATGAAAATTACAAAAATATTTTCTCTTATTTAGCTAATTAATATTTTTATCTAGTTACTTTTAATTTGTCTAACTTACATAAAATTCAAAAATACAAAAAAAAAATAGTTCCAGGAATATTATCTTTATTTTACAATGATTTTTTCATTTTTTATCTTTAGTATGATATTTTAAAAAAATACCAAAAATATATTTGTTTTAATGGACAGTTTTATTTTAATAGTTATTTTTCTTAAGTAGACTTAATTAGTAAATGGTTTAGTATTTTTGGACTTGTTTTAGAATAAAGAGTATGAACTTTGAATCTAATTTTGTTTGGTATTAGTTGAAAAGGCCCAATTTCGGATAGCCCAAAACATTGAGCCCATACCCATTTCCCATTTGACCTAACATAATTCATACCCCTATAAAATAATCCCTAACTCCTAAAATCAAAGGGACCTAGAGCTAGAAGACCTCTAGTCAGCCGCACACCACTAAAAGAAATCAGTCGGAATTCCTCATCTCCCGAGCAATCCATCAATCAGCAAGAAACCAACCAAACTCGAATCTTCTTGATTTATCAAACAACAAAAAAAGAGAAAGATGGGAATTGGAATCTTTGTTGATTGCTTCTGAATTTGAGGAGGACAAAATCGCAAGTCTAGGGAATGTACTCAAGAGGGTGTCCGTGCGGGAAGTAAAGCAGTTGCAATTGCATGTATTGCTAGTGTATTTCCTACGTTGGTTGTTGTGCCGACAATTCCTTGGGCAAAGGCAAATCTTTGTTTTGTTCTTTCGCTTCCCATGTTTCATTTTTCCTTTGCTTAAAAATTGAAGCCAAGCTAAGGTTATTAAAATCGTCATTGTCCGGAGTGGTTTTGAGTTTTCCGGTGTCGATTCGAGGTTTCGGTTCACGATTTAGGCATTTCAGTCCAGGGATTGTTGCTTTGTTTAGTCCGATTTGTTCATCAATAAAAGGTCCATTTCTCAATTTTCATCTCATTTCATTTTATTACAATAGCTTGGTGCGTGTGTTGGTTGATTTGTGATTCTACGTTGTTTGAGTATCGTATCTTAGTTTTCATTTGAATTGTTTGATTATTTTTTTATTATTTCGATTGTGATGTATGTAGTCTTGGCTTTTGAATAAATGCTTTTAATTGGGTATATGGAAAATTTGGAGTTGTTTCTTTCTTGCCAAGGAATAAGAATGGGCCATAAGGTAGGTCTTGAACCATAAGGAATCTGGCCAAGTAATAGATCACGTTAGCTAGCCTATTTTCTCCCCGATAATATCTTGTTAGTAAATTTGGCATCACAATAATCTCAAAATTTAGGAAGAACAATGAACACTGTTAGGGATTCTCATCTATCGCATCGCCCTTGACCAAGTTGACTTAGAAGGGTGCTTCATTTGTATGGTCGGACGAGTGAAAGTAGGAGGTTGGAGCCTACCAAACCTCTCAAATCTACGGTGCTCATCTTCTGGCATCACTGGTGCTACATAACCATGAGCAGTTATCACCGGCTAGGCTAGTGGTGCCTCCGGTGTCTGCACTCCCTGAATTACCTTATCGGGTGTGCGGGCGGCGGGAGTCTGAGAGCCTCCCCTGCCTAAGAAGTGGCTACAGTAGTAGAGACCGCGACCGCCTGAGCAAGACTCGTACATACTGTCAAAATCTGGGCCAAAGTCTCTTGAAGACCCGGAATGACAATGGGCACAGCTGGTGCCTGAGCTTGTGCTATTGGAGTGTCCACAACTAGGACCTGCTCCCGAACTAGGGTGGCTGGTGGATCAGCAGGTGTTGCCCCAGTTGTTGAGTGTGCTGCACCTCTACCCCTACCACGACCTCGACCATGTCCTCGGCCCCTAGTGGCTCCAGCTGGTGGTACTGGTGGTCGTCTATCCTGGCTGGTAGCATGTATCCTCACCATCTGTGAGAGAGTAGAATAACAAAAGATTAGTTCTCGTATCAACAAATTTGCACGACAAGAATTTCAAGAATATGGAATTTTCCTAAAGGTTCTGCAGCCTCTGGAGGATAAATACAGACATCTCCATACCGATCCGCGAGACTCTACTAAACCTGCTCACGACTCGTGAGACCTATGTAACCTAGGCTCTGATACCCATTTGTCACGATCCTAAACCCAAACCCGATCGTGATGGTGCCTCTAGTGAAGACAAGGCTAGCCGACACACTTCCAATTCACTTTAAGTAGTTAGAATAATAAATACTAAGTCTTTAATAGAAATAAAATCATAAAATAACAGTATAAGTTGCGAAATTAAAAGCAACACAGCCGGATATCGTGGTATCACCAGTCATGAGCATCTAAAATAATACTACAAGTCTGAGAGTCTACTCCACCACTACATAACTGAATTAAAAAAATGACAAAGAGGGAGATGTAGTGGGCTGCGAATCTTCAAGCAACTACCTAGTAAATCTCCGAAGATCTGCTGGAACTATCAACCCTCAATAGTAGGACATGTAGCGTCCGAATCTACCCACAATGGTGCAGGGAGTAAAGTGAGTACTCCAACTCAGTGAGTCATAACAATAAATGAAGACTGAGCAATATAAAATCACGTTAAACACAACAATAAGCTATAAGAGGCAAAACAAAATCAGTTAACACAATTAAATAATGAAATCTGATAAAAACACCTTTTAAACAGTTAAACAATTAAAGGAAAAGCAACTAGGAAAATAAACAAACAAGAACTACCCATCGGGCTCAGTACCACAATAGAATCAGCCCCTCGGGCTATATCTCATATCACAATGGGTACTCTCGCTCACTGGGGGAATACAGACTCCGAGAGGGGCCCCTTACGGCCCAAGCGCAATATCAAGCCATCTCGTGGCATCATAAATAGTCTCTCGGCCTCATATCAATCACAAGCCACCTTGTGGGGTACAATCTCAGGCCCTCAGCCTTATCATCATAATTAGTATATCATCGTTGCGGCATTTATCCCGACCCAAGAGTATCCTCACAATACAGGCCCTCAGCCTTATCAGTTAGAATCTCATATGCCCCTCGGGCATCAGTAAAATATGAAGCTCAGCTCAAAATATCTTTAAAAATATCATTTAAGGTATTTAAACAGAATAACATAGCTGAGTTTTCAAAACAATAAAAATATGGCATGACTGAGCACAAGTATGAAATCAACAGTGAGGAAAATATCAGTAAAATCCTCGAAGAGTCCAAACAGTTGGCACGAAGCCTAAATATGGCATTTAGCCCAAACATGGCAATATCAAACAATTTGCTATAAAGTACGTAGGAAAATAGTCATCCGGGATGGACTAAGTCACAATCCCTAATGGTGCACGACCACACGCTCGTCATCTAGCATGTATGTCACCTCAACATAGCCGAATGTTGTGTAATTCAGGGTTTCACCCTCAGGACAACATTTAAAATCATTACTCGCCTCAATCTGGGCCGAAATCTAGCTCGAAATGCCTTTTCCCCTCGAAACGATCTCCGGATGCTCCGAATCTACTAAAATCAGAACGTAACCATTAATTTATGCTAAAGGGACGAAGCCCACTTGAAAATAATTGAAAAACATCACAAATTCCGAAATTACCAAAACCCGACCCCTGGGCCCACGTCTCGAAATTTGATAAAATTCACATCATTATATTTCTTATCTCCCTACGAGTTCATACCTATGAAAAGTTCCAAAATCCGACCACAAATGGTCTTCCAAATCCTCAATCAATGGCCTAGGTTTCTAAGCCCTAGTTTCTTTAATTTTGCCTTTAATTACAGATCTAATTCGTGCATTAATACCATAGAATCAAGGTTTTAGGTCCAAAATTCTTACCTCAATGAGTTCTCATTGAATTCTCTTTTCAAAATCCCCAAAGCTCTCAAATTCGAGTTTAAAAGTGAAGAAACCCTCTGAAAATTGCGAAGAAGGAAATATAACATTCTGACCCAAGCATTTCCGCATTTGCGGCCAAATTACCGCTTTTGCAGTACCATATATGCGGTCTTGACAACCGCATCTGCAGTCCTCACTTAAGTCCGCCTTTTTCCAAATTTGCGATGCCTAGCCCGCACCTGCGCCACTACAGGTGCGGTTCACCAACTGCTTCTGCGGTTTCTGCCAAATCCACCAGCTTCCACTCCTGCGACTAATCTTCTGCATATGTGGCGTCGCATCTGCGGTCCCCAATCCGCAGGTGCCGAAATACTAGAAGCTGCAAAAATCTGCAACTTCATCAAAATTCCAACTCTCCGTCAACCATTCGAAATCACCCAGAGGCCCCCGGGACCTCAACCAAAAACACAAACATATCCCGTAACCTTATTCAAACTTGTACAAATCTTCAAAACACCTCAAACAATATCAAAACCACCAAAACACATCGAATTCAAGCCTAAGGTTCAAAAATCTTCCGTATTCCGCGTTTGATCAAAAAGTACACCAAATCATGTCTGAATGACCTGAAATTTTGCACACAAATCCCAAATGACATAACGAAGCTACTACAACTTCTGGAATTCCATTCCGACCCCTATATCAAAATCTCACCTATCAACCAGAAAATACCAAAAACTCAATTTTGCCAATTCAAGCCTATATCTTCTCCGGACCTCCAAAACACATTTCGATCACACTCCTAAGTCCCAAATCATCTCCCGAAGCTATGCGAACCGTTGGGGCTCACATTCGAGCCCTCTAACCCATAAGTTAATATCCAGTTGACTTTTCCAACTTAAGCTTTCCTAAAAGAGACTAACTGTCTCAAACCTTCTCAAAACTTTTCCGAACCCGAGCCAACCAACCCAATCATCTATAGAACTAGTAAACAAGGCAAATAGAAGCAGAAATTGGGAAAACAGAGTGGTAACTCATGAGACGACTGGACGGGTCATCACACAAGTAGTCCATGCTCAAGATAATATCAAAATCAACCATGTTGAGCAACAATAAATTGGCTCTGGTCTCAAAACCACTAAGAGCAACCAAACACGACCGATAAACGCGATCCACAATAAGAGAATCTCTTACATGAGTAGAAACATAAACAGGGGAACTCAAAGAATCCCGAGGTACACCTAAATGTGGAGCAAAATAAGATGACACATAAGAGTAAGTGGAACCTAGATCCAATAGAACCGATGCATCTTTATGACAAACTAGGACAATACCTGGGATGATAGAATCGGAGGCAACAACCTCGGTACGGGCAGGAAGAGCATAGTATTTGGCCTGGCCTCACCCTCTAGGGTGACCTCTACCTCCCCGACCTCCACCTCTAGTTGGTTGAGCGGGTGGGGTAGCAATGGGTACTGTGATCATAGCCTCAGAACTCCGCGGAGCACGTTGTGGCTGAGAAGTCTGTGGGGGCACACCCCTCCTAAGTATAGGTCAATCCCTCACCACATGGCGTGTGTCACCATACTCAAAATAAGCTCTGGGAGGACGTGGCGGTTATGATTGGCTCGGGCTAGGTCTGCTGTACTGACCTCTAAAAGCACCCCGCGTAGGAGGCGCACTAGATACTGGAGGTGCATAATAAGGCTTCTAAGACATAGGAGGAGCTGGAATACCACTGGTTGCTGGAAGATCTGAATGAACAGGGCGACTCATATAACCCCTACCATGAAGACCTGCAGCTGGGGCACGGGCACCAGAGTAATAGCCCGACTCGCGAGACCTCTTAGCCTCCCTCTCCTCTCTCTCCTTAGCATGCATACCCTTAATTATCCTAGCAATGATCACCATCTGCTGATAAGAAATAACCGTCTCCAACTCACGATCCATGCTAGACTTGATGCTGGGAATATCCCCTCAATAAACCGGCGAACACTCTCGCGAACAGTAGAAACCAAGGCTGGTGCATGTCTGGCCAAGCTAGTGTAACGAACATCATACTCTGAGATAGTTATAGCACCCTGGCACAAATGCTCAAACTCTACGCGCCATGTGGCCTCTAAGGCTATGAGGAACATATATGAAAACTGAGTCCAAGTCAGGGAAGCTGCCTCATCCGGACTGTCTAACTCATAAGTACGCCACCACTCATAGGTGGCCCCTCAAAGCTGGAAGGTAGTAGTAGTAGGCGTATCAGGTGCCTGGGCTTTGGCAGTAACTGTTGGTGGCTCCTCGATAGCAGCTCACGTGGCTGCTCTGGCTGCACCGCGTGTGTGTCCTCGACCTCTACCCAGGCCCCGACACTGGCCTTTGACGGCTGCAGTAGGGGGCACGGGTGCCTAATCATCTCGGGTAGCACATGTCATCATCATTAGTGAGAGAATAGAAGACAGAAGTTTAGAATATTAATATCGAAATCTGGCATGACAAGGAAATCAAATGAAGTGGAATTTTCCTAACGGTTACATAGCCTCTTGCAGATAAGTATAGACGTCTCCGTACCGATTCGTGAGACCCTAACAAAGCAGCTTATGATTCATGAATCCTATGAACCTAGAGCTCTGATACCAACTTGTCACGACCCCAGTTTGCCCTCCGTGAACCATCATGACGGCGGCTAGTCTGTACGACTAGGTAAGCCTAACAATGCAAAAAATAACCAAAACTTGCGGAAGAAATAATTAAAAGCCGAAATAATGAAATAAAGCACTGTTTAAAAGTGTCGCTCGGCATACACAATAACAACTCTTGAAAACTTAATACATTTCCCAAAACCTGGAATCTCATGATCACAAGCCTTTGAATGTCTACAAGTGTCTAACTCCAGAATGTCTAACAAAGGAACGGAATTAAAGAAGGGCTAATACAAAAGGAAAAGTAGAAAGGGACTCTCCGGTCTGCGTACGCAACAGATATACCCCGGAGTCACTACGCCTCTCCTCACGAGTGATAAGTCTGATTAGAGGTACCTTGATCTGGACATGATAAACATGCGTAGAAAAGGCAAGAGTACACCACAACGGTACTCAGTAAGTGCCAAGCCTAACCTCGGTCGGGTAGTAACGAGGAAGATCAGGGCCCTACTGAGACTAAATAAAATTGAGGTGTAACAGTATAAGGTAAAATAGTATAGTTAAAAGATAATAGTAAGAGTTACTACAGGATAGTAAGGATAACAATAATTGAAACAGACACAAAAGAAATCACGAGAAATACCACTTTTCACAAAGATAAATATCTGGGGATCTCTCAGTATCTTGAGGATCTCTTAGTATCCTCAATACATGCCAGGGATCTCTTGGTATCCCTAGGATCTCTTGGTACCCTCAATATATGCTAGGATCTCTTAGTATCCTCAATATATGCGAGGTATCTCTTGGTATCCCGAGGATCTCTTGGTATCCTCAATATATGCTAGGGATCTCTTGGTATCCTCAATATATGTTAGGGATATCTTGGTATTCCGAGGATCTCTTGGTATCTTCAATATATGCACTGGGGATCTCTCGGTATCCCGCACTTAAGCCCAAACATAAATACGTAAAGGGGATCTCCCGAGATGTCGTCCCGTAGTCCCAAAGTAAAACGTACAACAATAGCACAAGGAATACTCAATAAAACTCAACTGCATACCAAAGTAACATATACAATTCTAACCTGGCATGCTTCACGTAATACAAATAAGTGAGTTAAAGCAAATAAAGTGATTTAGTCAATTAGACATGCTTCTTTAAGCTAACAACAGGCTTAAATTCCAAGTAGTGTAAGCAGGAAAAGAAAAACACAATTAAAGCTATTTTAGTGAAAACAAGATTTTTCAACAATTAGCACAAGTACGCACTCGTCACCTCACGTACAAGGCATTTCAATTAATACAATACCAATCCTAAGGGGAATGTCCCCCACACAAGGTTAGGCAAGCCACTTACCTCGAACCAGCTCAAAATCAACCTGAAACCATGCTCTTGCCATGAGTACTCGACTCCAAATGGCCCAAATCTATTCAATTCAATTGTATAATGTAAATAACCCTTCAAGTAACTGATTCTACAAATAAATTCTAAGGCAATACGTGAAATTAGGTAAAATGACCAAAACGCCTCTCGGGACCACATCTCGGAATCGGGTAAAATTTATATTTTCAGAATCCTCATACTCTCGCGAGTTCATGCATACCAAAATTATCAAAATCCAAGGTCAAATTCCCAACCAGAATTCGAATTTTAGGTCTAAGAACTTTCTTCCAATTTTTCCCAATTTCCATCTCTAATCCGAAATTAAATAATAAAACTAACAATAGATTAGTAGAGTACAACTGAAAGGGTTAAAGAATTGATACCCAATGATTTCCTCTTCAACTTCCTCCCAAAATCGCCCTCTCCCGAGCTCCAATTTGATTTTTTCAAGTTTTGAACTATACCCTCGATTTTGTCCCTTTACTGATCAGTGAAACCGCATCTGCAGTCCCGCTTCTATGAAGACCCAGTCGCATTTGATATATTTCATTACAGGGAAAAATTCTGCACTTGCGACTGATCTACCGCATATGCGATGCCACTTTTGCGGTGCCCTGACCGCATCTGCGGTCAATTGCCTTTTGCCTCAAACTGCTTCTGTGGTTGCTCGACCGCTTCTGCGGTCTCGCACCTGCGGTCCCCAAATCGCAGGTGCGGTTATGACAGTAGCCTTGAAACTTCAACTGCAACTCACAACTCCAAACCTTTCTGTCAAACATCCAAAATCATCTCGGGGTCCCCGGGACCTCAACCAAAAGCACGAACAAGTCATATACCACCATACCAACTTATACAAATCTTCCAAACACCTCAAACAACATCGAATCAACCAATTAGCATCGGATTCAAGCCTAAGTACTTCAAAACTCTCAAAATACGCCTTCGATCAAAAAGTCTATCAAACCTCGTCCGAATGACCTGAAATCTTGCATACACGTCCTACGGAGCTACTCCAACTTCCGAAATTCCATTCCGATCCTCGGATCAAAATCTCACTATCGAACCAGAAACTTCAAAAATTCGACTTTCGGCATTTCAAGCCTAAATTAGCTACGAACCTCCAAAACACAATCCGAACACGCTCCTAAACCCGAAATCACCCAACATAGCTAACAGAACCAACGGAATTCCATTTTGATGCCGTCTTCACATTGTTTCGACTACGGTTAAATTTCTGAAACTTAAGCTCTCATTTAGAAACTAAGTGTCCCAACACTCTCCGAAACTCCAAATAATTCCTCCCGGCAACTCACAATAGCAGAAATAAACACGGGGAAAGTAGTTAATGGGGGATCGGGGCGTAAATTCTTAAAATGACCGGCCAGGTCATCACATCTAAAAACCCTAGTATTTGAAAATACCTCGAAACTCTGCTGAAATTTTTGAAACAAAAGAGGAAAAGAAAATGTATTTCAAAAAACTGAAAGTGAGTCAATATCATGTTTTTCCAATTATGTCAAAGCGATCGAACTATGCGGGTCTGATTCTCACCGGATATGAGATGCGTCGACAAGCCTCATCGATTCCGGCCCATAATTTTTAAAAATTCCAAAATATTTTCCTCTACTTCCACCTTTAGAAAAGTCTTTCTTTGAGACTGCAAATTTCCCAAAAAAATCAAAAATATTTTCCATTACTTCTCTCTTTAGAAAGTCTTTCTTTTAGACTACAAATTTTAAAAATACAAAAAAAAATTTAACTTCTTCTTAAAATCCAAAATATTTTTATTCTTCTTTCGAAAATTGAAAAAAAAATTCAAAATCCAGAAATATTTTGTTTCTTCTTTAGAAGTCTTTCTTTCATAAATTCAAAATAAAAGTCCAAGAATCCAAAATATTTTCTTTTTTCTTTAGAAGTTCTTCTTTCGAAATTTAAAAAAAATTAAAAAAAAATTCTTTCTTCTTTAGAAGTCTTTGTTTTCAAAAATTCATAAAAATAAATAAATAAATCGAAATCCAAAAATATTTTGTTTCTTGTTTTAAAGTCTTTCTTTCAAAAAAAGTCCAAAATCCCAAAAAAACTAGTTTATTTACTTTATTCCTAATTTTCCCGAACTACTCGGGTCTGATTCTCACCGGATGTAGATCCGTATGCAAAATTCATCGTTTCCTGCCCATAATTGTTAAAAAAATCCAAAAGTATCTTTCATTACTTGTTTCTTTAGAAAATCTTTCTTTTAAACCCCAATTTTTAAAAAATACAAAAATATTTTCTTTTAATTTCTTCTCAAAATCAAAAATATTTTCATTCTTTTTTCAAAAATTAAAAAGAAAATTCATGATTCAGAAATATTTCATTTTTCTTTAGAAGCATTTCTTTCATAAATTAAAAATAAAATTCCAAAAAACCAAAAATATTTCCTTTCTTCTTTAGAAGTTTTTCTTTCAAAATTTCAAAAAAGAAATGAAAAGTCGAAATTCAAAAAAAAAATTCTTTCTTTTTTAGAAGTCTTTCTTTTCAAAAAAAAAAAATTAAAAAAAACAACAACAAACAAAAAATCAAAATCCAAAAATATTTTAGTTCTTCGTTTTAAGTCTTTCTTTCGAATAAAGTCCAAAATCCAAAAAAAAGAGTGTGACGACCCTTCCCGTCGTCACGTGAGTTATCGCCCCGTTTCCCCCTTATTGTGTTGCTTCATGTTTCAATATCGGTATTAGAGTTGATCGGATTGAGTTGGGTTGATTTTTGGATGAAAATGAGGCAATTAGCCTCTTCGAAGGAAGGTTGTTGTAGAAACGTCAACCGAAAGTTGACTATGTGGTTGGAGGGCTCGGATGTGAATTCCGGTGGTTCTGTTAGCTTCAGGGGGTGATTTGTGACTTAGGAGTGTGATCGGAATTGAATTTGGAGGTCCGGTGTAGAAATAGGCTTGATTTGGCGAAGTTGGAAATTTGGCGAATTTCGGTTGGTAGGTGAGATTTTGATCCGAGGGTCGAAATGGAATTCCGAGAATTGCAGTAGCTTTGTTAGGTTATTTTGGATATGTCTGCAAATTTTCAGATCATTCGAACGTCGTTTGGTCGGGTTTTTGATCGAATGTGAGCTTCGGAAGTTTTAGTTAATCTTAGGCCTGAATCCGTTGTGATTTGGTGATTTTTGTATTGTTGGACATGTTTGTATTGCATCAGGTCTGCAATTTTAAGCTTCTGTTATTTCCGCATTTGCGGAAAAAGGACCGCAGGAGCGGTTCCGCAGATGCGGCCAATTGATCGTAGAAGCGGTCCTTGTAAAGGGCGGGTAATTCCGCAGAAGTGAAAGATTTTCCGCAGAAGCGGTCCTGGGCTTTTTGGATGATATCGCAGAAACGGTCGCAGTGTGAGTAAGTGAAAAACCGCAGAAGCGGCAATTTCCGCAGAAGCGAAAGTCGCATAAGCGACAATTTCACCGCAGAAGCAAAAATGTTGGGTGATTAATGAAACAGTGAAGTTCGAATTTCAGAAGTTAGAAAATATTGTGGGACTTCGGGAGAGGCGATATTGGGCGATATTTGAGAGATTTCGAAGGGATTCCATCATGTATGAACTTGTAGCCAGAAATAATGTTGTTATGGTATAAAAACAAGGATTAAACACTGAAAATTCAAGGAACTTAAGGGTAAAAATGGTGGTTAGGGTTTAAAGCCTAAGAGAGCCTAAATTGGTGATTTGAGAGGTCAAATGGACTCCGATTCTTATATATTTTATATGTACGGACTCGTGGTGAGATGAGGATTCCGGAAATGTGAATTTTGTAATTTTTCGAGAAGTGGGCCCGGGGCTCGGGTTTTGCCAACTTCGTGGTTTTTATTATTTTTCGAGTCTTTTCGATTGGGTGGTTGTTTATTGGCCTAT
>MU755976.1:29952-59665 GCA_026770625.1 Nicotiana glauca | reverse complement strand
TGATGCAAATACTTCAGTCGTACATTTATTTCATTCCGTTCTCGAACCTGATAAGAATGAGGTAAATTTTAATCATTTAAGATGGGATTGGAGAAACGAAATTGTTGCTTTTTTGCAGCATGGAACCGTACCTATTGATAAAGCAAAGGCACAGGCACTTCGCAAGAAAGCTGCTCGTTACTGTTTGCATCAAGGGAATCTTTATCGAAAGATGTTCGGTGGACCATTAGCAAGGTGTCTCGGACCTTCTCAAACAGAGTATGTGATGCGGGAAATACACGAAGGACATTGTGGAATCACGCTGGTGGGAGATCGTTAGTAAAAACATTAATTCGAGCAGGGTATTATTGGCCTAAGATGGAAGAAGAAGCTAACAATTTTGTATCTAAATGTGATAAATGTCAAAGATACGGCAATAATATGCATAGGCCAGCTGAGTTACTCCACCCTATCATAGCCCCGTGTCCCTTTATGAAATGGGGGATGGATATCGTAGGTCCATTGTCACAAGCAAAAGGTCAGGTAAAATTTCTACTTGTGCTTACAGATTACTTCACCAAATGGGTAGAAGTAGGAGCTTTTAAATAGGCGCGGGAGAAAGAAGTTAAAGACTTCATTTGGAGAAACATAATATGCCGTTTTGGAGTACCAAAGGAAATCGTTTGTGATAATGGACCACAATTCATAGGGGCCCAAATCACAGAATTTTTTGAAAGTTGGCAGATTAAAAGAATAACATCTAAACCATATCATCCAGTGGGAAATGGACAAGCTGAGTCCACGAATAAGGTTATCATCAACAACTTGAAGAAAAGACTGCAGGATTCGAAAGGTAACTGGCCCGAGGTATTACCTGGGGTATTATGGGCTTATCATACAACGACAAAAACAAGTACAGGAGAAACCCCATTTTCGATGGTTTATGGTGCTGAGGCTCTAATTCCAGTAGAAATAGGAGAACCAAGAACACGATACGTTCAAGCAACGGAAGACTCAAACAATGAAGAGTTACGGGTTAACCTTGATTTGATCGAAGGGAGAAGAGAAGCGGCATTGATAAGGATGGCAGCTCAAAAGCAAGTAATTGAACGATACTATAACAGGAAAGCACGTCTCAGGTTCTTCAAAATTGGGGACTTTGTGCTCAAAAAGGTGTTCCAATCTACGAAGGCTGCTAACTCTGGAAAGCTAAGTCCAACGTGGGAGGGACCCTATAGAATCCGTGACATTGCAGGGAAAGGAGCATACGAGTTGGAGACAATGGATGGCAAGGTCTTACCTTCACATTGGAATGTTGTCCATCTAAAGAGATATTACTTCTAAGGGAGTGGTCACGGTCAGGTATCTCCATGTTAAATTTTTCCTTTGAATTGTTAAAATTTTACTAACGATTTTAGATGCTAGGCAAAAACCCTAACTCGTGCCAAATGATGAGTCACGACCTGCACGGCAAAATGGAATATTCTTACTCACGACCTGCACGGCAAAATGGAATATTCTTACATTCTGAGCCTAAGGTTACATTAATCTGATGGAAATATACACGGGTTAGGCAGTCTTCATCTATAATCGCACCTCCGAGTCCCGTATATTTTTCTGTTTCAGGAAAAGGACCAAACTCAGAGGAACAAATAAGTGCTCGAGGCTTCATTCTTCACCGCTCAAACACTTGGGGAACTATATATTATACATAGATATGTGCAGAAAAATAGATACGAATATCGAGCAAAAGTTGATCAAGATTTAGCTACAAAAAGACAAGTGTTGAGAGGAAGTCTTTAGCACTCAGCATAAAATATTCATTATAATGTTGCAAACAAAGTCACTTCTCAAACCCTTCCTAAAATATGTAAAGATAGGGTTATGACTATGTAAAGATAGGGTTATGACTATGTACTGAGACGAGTTATGAAGAAAAACCTTATCTATTTTATATCATGTAAAATAAATTTTTTACAAAAAAAATAGTTACGAGAAAATTATAGATGTATTTTAACACATATAATAGTCAAAAAACTTGTCAAAGTTGTTTCATACAAAACATGTGTATTCCTATTACTTTCGTCGTATTATAACACCATTATGAAGTTGAGACGTCTTCTTCATTAAGTGTCTATAAAATAAAAGGGCCCTCTTTATAAATCTCATGTTGATATTCCATGAGAAGAATCATAAAGCATTTTCAAAGGATAAAAATTCTAAACTATTCTGTAAGTCCTAAATAGATAAGAAAAAGGCAAGAATAGAATATATTGAAGTACTAAGAAAACTTCTTATAAAAGACTAAGTAAAACTGAGTCACGCAAAATGTCTTTACAAATGCCCCATTAAGATAACTGGGGACTTAACCCAAAAAATCCCTTAAAATTCAAGAAAAATAACCATCAATTATATTTAAAAAAAAAAGACAAAAAAGTAAAGTTTTCAACTTGTCACTGAAGGAGTTGGAACTTCTGAAGTTACAATAATAACTTCATTTTCAGAAACAGCTACAGGTACGGTATTAACCTCTGAAGAAGTAGCAGCAGTTGGGCTTGAAATGATAAGGTCACCGAGGGAAGCAAGAGTCACGGGAACTTCAACTTCCGCAGACTGAATCATTGAAGTTTCATCCTCGGGGGCCGAAATTATAACATTTTCAACTTCAATAGAAGTGGCTCCTTAATTTGAAGGTTCTTCAGGCACAGGAGTTTCATCTACTGGAGAAGGAAAGTCAAGTGGTTGTTGAGTCATCTCAATGGTCTTCAAAACTTTGGCCAATTCCGATTCTAAATTGAAGTTTTCTTGACTGGTCTCAGTTAAGACATCACGGCGGGAGTTTAGAAAAGCCCAGCTCACCTTTGTATTAAAGCTCTCCTCAAGAAGCGTATAATCCCTTTCCCACGAAGTAAGATCATTCTTCAACGTTTGGTTTTCAGTCAAAGTGGAATTAAGGGTAGCTTCAAGAGAGGCACGAGAATCTTCTAAGGCACGAACCTTATCAGAGGAAGCTTGTAAATCAGCCTGAGCCTGAGACAAGTTTTGCACTAGCTATCCCGCGTATTCTTCTTTTTTACTCAATAATACTTTGAGTTCTCTAATCTTTTCACATGACTTTGACAACTGTTCAGAAAAAGAACACTCCAGGCGCTATTTATCCTTCTCCGCTTTGCTAAAAGAAGCCTTGGCTCCTGCTAGTTCAGAAGTCAAAATTTGTTTATGTTGCTCCAGGTTACGGTTGCTCTCTTGCAAATCCTTTATCTTTTTCTGAGCGTTTTTAAACTGCTCTTTCCAATTGATTGCTTCAAGTTCATCTTCTCTAGCTATCTTCTCAGCCTCAAGAAAAGTTCGATCAGATTCACGGGCCTTCTTCTCTAAAAGGGAAATTCTTCCCATCAATTCCGTACCTATAAGGTTAGCCTGCAAAAATAGCACATAAAAGTAAGAATTAAAAAAGAAAGAGCTTTTTTAAAAGTAAAGGGAGAATACCTTCAATGTACAATGAACTATATCGTTCGTCAAAGTCAGAAAACTATAACTGTCCATCTTACTTTTCTCAATTTCCCCAATTAAGGGTTCAAGCCAAACATCTGCTCCACCTGTCTTCCTCAAAAGACTGCTATCAGCAAGAACCTCAATTGTCACGCTCTTCATGGCCATGCTTCTGCTACTAGAACCCTCCACTGCATGACTAACAGAGGAAGGGAAAGCTATAGAAGGTGGAAGGTAGAAGAGGTGAAAATAGCAGGATTTGAAGTAATTGAAGTAGGTAAGGTGGCGGAAATTAATAAAGAGATAGGAACAGACAAAGTAGGTAGGGAAACACTTGAAATAAGGAGAGGAATGGAAGGAACAGGAACGGAAGATGAAAGAGGGATTTCATCTAAAACTGGACCTAATTCACCACTTTCAAAACCCTCAATAAAGAGGTGTTGAATGGATTCAGGGGTGTCCCTTGGAGCGGTTTCTTCATCGGAGGTAATAGTAACGGGCTCAGAGGCACGAGCAGGAGAGATTTCAGTTTCATCCTCAGAAACAACGCGCCTCCTAGTCGTGCGACGAGCTGTCAAAGAGGTATCTTCATCTTCATCAACGTCATAATCCTCTTCAACTATTTTCCTCTTTGTCAGCGAGGCTTGTGTCCTCTCCAAAGCTAGGGGAGTACTGGAAGAAGCTTTAAGAGTAATAGCCACTTCAGCTGACATCCCTCGAATAGCAAATCATGACAATAAAAAGGATAGAAAATTAAAAGAGGAGAAAAAAGTTTAACACACGAGAAGCAAAGAGAGATGTATACCGTGGGTCTTAACTTTCCAAGCGTGTTTGTTGGAAATTGATTTCCAAGTTTGTGCTTCCATAGGCACAGCTTTCAAGATGACGTCTACCCAAACGCGAAAGTTAGGAACGGACTCCACATCTCCCATGGTTGCTACAAAAAGCAAAGGAATAATAATGGGATTAGAAAAGGAACTGAAATAACGAAAACAGATATGGTAAGAAATAAAATACTTACGTGCCAATTTCCATTTTTCAGGAAAGGGAATTTGATTCACCACCAAATCAATTGTGGGGACAGCAACAAACCAAGTGTACCAGCCCCGGTCATTATTATCTTCAGAGTTTAGCAAAACCCTCTTACTTCTTGCAGTTAAGGTAAAAATGCCATTACGAAATAGCTTGGGGTGATAAAGATGAATCAGATGAGGGAAGGTAAAGTCAACATCAGCTTTGACCGACATATACCTCAAACAAGCCACGGCTCTCCATACAAGGGGGCCAATTTGAGCCAAACAGATTTTGAAAAAATAACAAAAGTCGAGAATAACTGGGTCAATGGCAGGAATAAATCCCAAAGTGAAGGGATAAGTGTAAACGCAAGAAAAGCCAGCCTTGTAAGAAGTTATTCTTTGGTGAGGGTTGAGAATGACTATGTGGGTGTTATCTCTCCAACGACAGTCTCTTCGAACAATTTGAATCAGAGGTTCAGTAATTAAAGAGGGATATTTGTCAGCCCTCTCTAATTTAATCACTTGTTCGCGAAGGGATTCTTTGTCATGTTCAAAAGATAAATCCATTGGTACAATTTCTTCAACCAGAGGCTCTTGGAGAGGTTCAGAAGGCTCTTTGCCTTTAGAAGAGGATTTGTTAGAAAGAAAGCCTCTAGAAGAATTACCAGAACTACAAAGAGTGGTAGAACTGGAGGTACCACCACGAACCGACCCAGTACCACGAAGTACACCTTCTATACTCCTTCTATGTCTAGTAGGAGCATTGGGGAAACTATCAAGAATTGAAACTCTTTTAGGGTTAGGATTTGAAGACGACATGGCAAGAAGGTATAAGCTGAAGATAAAGTCAACGAGAGTAAAGAGCAAGAAATTTGGTAAACAGCTTGTGAAGAAGAAGACAAAGAGAAAAGGGAACAAGTTTATATATATAAATTCAACCGTTGATAATTAAGAGGTGTAATGATGGAAAGCCTATAATAAAGGCAACTATCACTTCGTGAATAGTGGAGTTAAAGGAGCATTAAAAAAGGGTGCAAAATAGCAGAATCAATCAAAAGGTGATACATGGACAGAACATTAAATGAAAAAGACAACTGAGACATCAATATTGTCATACGCATTGATTATGGTAAAAATTCCCTTTTCATGAAGATCCACTTCCCAATTATTTAATTGATAAATAAACGGAAAGTGGGGGGACTATCTGTATTGGGAAAAAGTTGAATTTATATTGAAAATGATGTGGCATGACACGTGGATTGGTCAAATGGTCAAAGCGTAACAATTGAGAAAAAGGCACGGGAGATAACAGATACGGGAAGAAGAAGTTAAACAGGCACGAGAAGCAGTTTAGACACGACTCTCGTACCTGTTTAAGTCATTTTAAAGCCAACGGATCGGAAGACATTGAAGACATGAATCTGAAGACAAAAAAGAGTCCAAATTCAATATTAAATACCCGATACATTAGAAAACTGGTATTTAATATGAATGATTTTGTAACGGCTTATTTAATGTCATTTATTACTCATAATTGCCTCATTAAAGCTTAGGTTTCATTCCTTTACCTAGAATCAACTATAAAAGGAAGAAGTCTCATCATCTGTAGGGACACGGAAAAATCATTGATATCATACTGAAATACAAATTTGTTTACTGCTTTATTCTTATTCTCAGAAAGCCTATTATTCTTTTACCTATTATTCTTTTTTGGTCTCTTGATTATCAGTAACCCAATTTTTCATCTTAAATTCTAATTTTAACCAAAATATTATTTTTTGGTTAAACAGTGCGTGGGTTGGATATCAGGTAGTGATGTGTGTGAACGGAAAATGATGTTATTTAGAGAGGCATTTGATGGTGGGGGTAGGATAATTAGGAATAGCAGGCGATATGTGCATGTGAGGGTGATGATTGGGATGTGCGATTTCGGTGGGTGGTATGGCAGATGTTGTGTCAGGTAGTGATATTTTAATTGGAAGGAGTGTGTCTATAGTGGTAGGTTTTTTATAGAGTTCAGGGTGTTAAGTGGGAGTGGTATAGACAAATCTATTGGATAGGAAAATGGTATTTGCGGGGCTAGGTTTAGTGGTCTGTTTTGGAAGAGTGGTTTTATTTAGAGAAATGTAAATGTTATTAGATGGATTACGGGATTGTTTGGTATAGAAACTGTTTTCCATTCATCATTTGTAGGCGATGGCGTTGTAGGGTTAGAAAACTTTGGTGATCTATTTTGATTAGTAGTTGTTGTGTATTGGGACAGTGACAATTAGTATGCCCTAAGCATTCACAAACGGTGCAAATGAAAGAAGCATCTTGTGACGGCCTGACCAGTCATCTCATGAGTTACCGTTCTGTTTCTTCAATTTTTACTTTTTTATGCTTTGTTCATCCGTGTTATGTGGTATCGGATTGGTCGGATCGAATCCGGAATGATTTTGGTAAGGTTTAAGACACTTAGTCTCTTTGGAGTGAGTTTAGGTTGGAAAAGTCAACCATATATTGATTTGTGTGTTAGAGGGCTCGGATATGAGTTCTGATGGTTCAATTAGCTTCGGGAGGTTATTTGAGAATTAGTAGTGTGATCGGAAAGGGTTTTGGAAGTTCGGAGTAGATTTAGGCTTGAATTGGCGAAGTTGATAATTTGGCGACTTCTAGTTGGTAGGCGAGATTTTGATATAGGAGTCGGAATGGAATTCCGAGAGTTGCAGTAGTTCTGTTGGGTCATTTGGGATGTGTGTGCAAAATTTCAGGTCATTCAGACATGGTTTGATTGTTTTTTTTTTCAAAAGCGGAATTCGAAAGATTTTAGAAAGTTTGGCTTGAATCCGATGTGTTTTGGTTGATTTGATGTTGTTTGAGGTATTTTGAAGATTGGTACAAGTTTGAATAAAGTATTGGGATACGTTTGTGCTTTTGATTGAGGTCCTGGGGTCTTCGGGGTGATTTCGGATGGTTGACGGGGAGTTTGAGACTTTGTTGCAACTGCTGAACTTTTGCTGCTTCTGATATTTCCGCACCTGCGGATTGGGGACTGCAGGTGCGACGCCGTATGTGCGGGCGATTAGTCGTAGAAGCGAAAAGGGGCTTGAAGAGCAGTGACCGCAGAAGCGGTTAGGATAACCGCATATGTGATATCGCAGATACGGGTAGGGGACCGCAGATACGGACTAAGGGGAGTTAAGTGATTTCCGCACAAGCGGAGGAAGAACTGCAAATGCGGTACCGCAGAAGCGCATATTGGGCCGCAGATTCGAAAATGTCTGGGCAAAAAGTATAAATTATGGCCTTCGCGATTTTTGAGCTATTTTCACCATTTCCACTTCGGCTTTCGAGCTTTTTGAACGATTTGAAAGAGGGATTTCAAGGGAACTTCATTGAGGTAAGGAATATGGACTTAAAACTCATTCCTATGCTATTATCTCACGGATTAGAGTTAGAAATTATGAAAATTAAGGGTTAAAATTGGGGAAACTAGGACTTGAAAACTTAGACCTTTCCTTGAGGATTTGAAGGACCCTATGAGGTCGAATTTTTGAAGTTTTGATATGTATGAACTCGTGGGGAGATAAGGAATCTATTGATGTGAAAATTATCTAATTTTGAGATATGGGCACGGGGGTTGAGTTTTGGTAATTTCAGAATTTGTGTCATATATTGATTGTTTTCGCTTTGGGCTTCGTTCCCTTAGCCTATTTTGACGTTCTCGTTCTGATTTTGGATATATTCGACGCGAGTGGAGGCCGATTCGAGGGGCAAAGGCATCGCGAGCTAGAGATTTGACCGGTTCGAGGTGAGTAATGATTGTAAATAATATTCTGAGGGTTTGAGAGCCCGGATTGCGCACCGTTGTGCTATATTGAGGTGACGCACACGCTTGATGACAAGCGTGGGGTCGTGCACTGATAAGGATTGTGACTTAGTTCGTCCCGAATGACTATTTTACCGCGTATTTGACTGAAATCTATGTGCTATCATCATTGTTTGGGCTGAATGCCATATTTGGACATAGTGCAAACTATTTGGATCCTTTGGGGATTTATATTGATATTTCCTCACTGTTTTGACTTTATACTTGAACTCAGTCATGTTATTTTCCACTATTTTCATACTCAGTTTAAATGATCCTTTTAATTGATGATTGGGCTGAGAATCACTGTTTTAGTATTGCCCGAGTGGCTTGTGAGTATTTTTGACTGAGTAAGGCTGAGGGCCTATGTTGTAAGGAAACGTTGATCATGATTTGAGGTCGAGGGCCTGAGATATGCATGCCATGAGGTGGCTTGATTAATATGAGGCCGAGAGCCTAGAGTTGATGCCACGAGATGGCTTGATATTGCGTTTGGGCCGTAAGGGGACCCTCTAGGAGTCTGCACGCCCCCAGTGAGCGTGGGTACCCATTGTGATGTGAGATGGAGCCCGAGCGGCTGGTATTGTTCTAAGATATTGCCCGAGGGACGGTTTGTGGATACTATGCCCGAAGGACTAACCTTTATGTGTTTACTTTCCTTAATTGCCTGTCAATTGCCTGCTTAATTGTTGAAAACGGTCTTTTCATGAAATTACATCTGAGTTAAATGATTTTTACCTATTTTTCACTGATTTACTGTTTTAATTGGTTTCACTGCTTCATTATAGAATGTTTTGTGCCTTAATTTATTTCTTGGTTTCAGTCTTTATTTACATTTGTTACTCACTGAGTTGGAGTACTCACTTTACTCCCTGCACCCTGTGTGCAGATGCAGGCGCATCTGGTCCCGCTCCCGAGTGCTGATCATTCCCAGCCAGGCGGATCCGAGGAGTCTCTAGGTAGTTGTTGGCGTTCTTAGTTTCTGTATTAAACTTTGTAGTTTGATTTGAAGTATTCCGAATTTGTTTATATGCTCATGACTAGTGACACCCTGGTATCGGGCTGTGTTGGGTTATTTTCTGCGAATTATGTTATTATCTGCTTAAACTCTGGTTATTTAATCATGCTTTAGACTGATTTCTTAATGTTTAACTGTTTAATATTGAAATGGGAATAGTTGTTTGGCCTTGTTTTCACGAGAGGCGCCATCACGATCGGGTCCGGGTTTAGGGCCGTGACACATCTTCATAGTATATTTGTTGTAGGTGTGATCCTAATAACACAGTTTTTGGTAATGGTGTATCTAGTGGTGCTAGGATGCAAAGACGTGCATAACGACCTCTGGTGTACATTTGTCTATTTTTAAACAGGGTACAAATGCGAGTAAGTATTTGTTTTGAGAATTTCCAAGTCATAATACTGGTGGGTAATTCTTGTAAATTAAATGAATCCATATAGTAGATAAGTTAAGATTAGCAGTAGCCGGATTAAACTTTGGTTATCGTCGAATAGTAAAGTATTGGGATCCAATAAACTATGGTCCATTGTGGAGGATATTGTTGTAGTTAATAGGGTTTGCTATTTTTAATAAATAATAGTCATAACCTAAATCAATGAGGATAAGAGGTTCATTGAGTTTCCAAAGTTGTTATATTTTGTATTTTAGAAGATGGTATGAATTTATTTTTTTTGCAAAAAGTAAATTTATAATAAGGGCTTGGTTCCACGGGCAATAAAGTCATGATTTATCACTTTGGGTTATAGGAATAAAATGGGGGTGGTTTGTTTGGTTTTCTGTTTCATCCTTTGCTTGTATGTTATTCGGTGGTAAGGGGACTGGGGTGAGTGGTTGGAAAATGGAGTTTTCTCACTCTAGAAATCCAGTGAGAAGAAAGAGCTTTTTTTTTTTTTTTGGAATTATTCACGATACTTGCCATTTTTATGAAAGGGTGAGATGATATGAGGTTGGAGGTGAATAACAATTTATTTAAGAGAAAAGGGTCATAGTAACCTTTTTATTGCACGAAAAAAATTTAATTTTACCTTCGGCTATATCGGGAGGTTATTCATAGCTCTGTTATTAGCAAATTATCTCGTATTTTGCTCTTGATCCTATGGAAATTTTAACTTGAAGTATAATAGAGAATTAAGATCATGAAGATCTATATCTCTTTCTCGAAATACCTTAATACATTGAAATCTACAGAGTCAATGTTGTAGCTCCGTTAAAATTAACGATAAGAATACACATTAACCCAAAGTATAACGGATACTGAACTTGAGATAATTCGACAGCAAGGAAAATTTGATCCATTTCTTTTCGAGAGAAATGGTTCATACTCCTACTATCCCGAATACTTGTTGACTTTCCTTCTCAAGATTATGCATTTTGCCATTTTTGGTTTTCCACGCTTTAATAAATTAGTTTTTGGTACACGTGCGTTATATGTGTATCGTGTCATGACCCATTTCCATAATAGTTCATGATGGTGCCCAACACCATTGCCAGACAAGCCAATGCGGAAAATACTAAATAAACTTACATTTACCTTTACCTCGAAATAGTTGAAATAATTCTTTAAGTTGAAATAAAATCAGAAATGATTAATAAAATCGTGATAATCATACAACTCCAAAATAATACAGTCTATTAATGTGTGTGCCAAGAGCTGGTGTCACAACATGTGGGCAACTAGTAGAATATACAAAAGAATCAACTATCCTACTGTCCGAAATAGAATAGACAACAAAAATACATAAAAAAGACTTCTTCAGGCTGTTGAACGGCATGGAAGGGAAGCAGCTCACCGTAGAAGTCTCGGGTCCGCTCAAGGATGCGCACCAGACTGATAGCCAGATACACCTGCCTCAGATCCTGTACAAATAAGTACAGAAGTGTAGTATGAGTACATAAACAATATGTACCCAGTAAGTATCCCGTCTAATCTCGAACAAGTAGAGACGAGAGGTCGACTTGATACTTACTAGGGTCAAGTAATGTGAGAAGAATTTATAATAAACATGGATAGCACAAGTTATTAGCATTTAATAATCGGGGAATAACAGTTCTTTCCCAAGTATTATCATGGATATTCATCTATGTTTCAAGTAGATATGAAATTTAGTCCTCAGAGAAATGCTATGCAAAACATGCGCAAGTAACACCGTGGGACGTACGACTCGATCCAACATAAAAGTAAATTGTGCACTACCGAGGGTCGAACGGCTAGAACCATAGATGCATCTATTACCCCGCCCGCGAATCACACGTGCGACGCGGTCAAATATAGATAAGCTCATCAACAAGCAAACAATAATATACATCTGAGGAGTAGTTATTCACAGGAATACCCAATATTCTCTTTTTAAAAGTCCAAACAGGATAAGGCTCCTTCACTAGTCTCATTTACCTTAAACCAAATAGTTTATACGAATCCAAATTTATCATCAAGTTACAAGAATATCACGCAGAGCATGCTTATGGATCCTAAACTACCCGGACTTAACATAATAGCCGGTACGCATAAACTCTCATCACCTAGTATGTACGTAGCCCCCGCATAATATGGCAATTAATTTAATTATTACACCTATGGGGACAATTTTCTCTTACAAGGTTAGAAAGGAGACTCACCTCGCTCCAAAGTGCACTTCCAATACCAAGAACGAGTCCAAGCCCTCAATTTGGAGCAGAACGATCCGAAACTAGTTAAATAAAGTAGGAACTAGTCAATGTAGACTCACAAGATCGAATTCTAGCTATTTAAGCAAATTTCCCAACCCTTAACACAAGTTTTCTAAAATCCGACCCGGGCCCACGTGCCCGGATTCCAAAATTTTTTGAATGAAGTTGTTCTCTATAACCTAAGGATCGATAATATATGATTTCTAAGTTATTCCATAGCAAATTTCGTGGCTAAATCTAACTTTTACTACAACCCTAGGTTTTTGCTCTAACTCCATGATTTCACCTTAATACTAGTGTTTAATCTACCTAAGACATAATTATTAAACTAGAAATGAGTAGAACACACTTACCTCAAGATGGTAGGTGAAGATCTGGTGTGCCACTGCAGCAACTGGTTGGGCCCCATCTGCAGGTAGTGCACCCGGAGTATGATACACCGCAGCTGCATGTCTAGGAGCCTGAGCAGTATGGGTCTGTGCTTCCCCTCCTACGTGTGAGGTAGCTGGATCTACTAAAAATAAACCATCCTGAGTCATAAAATCCATGAATCGTAGCATACGGCCCATGACCTCCTGAAATCTCGGTGCTGTCATAAAGTCTGTCGGGGTAGGCTCAGCTGCGGGCACCTCACCCTGTTCCTCGATAATAGGATCCCCCACAGGATCTACTAGTGGTACTATTGGAATGACTCTAGGACACCCTCGTCCCCTACCACGGGCCGGTGCCCTCCTCCGGCCTCTGCCTCGGCCTCTAGCAATGGGGGGAGCAGCTCCGCCCGGGTCTGGAACATCAGTCTTGCGTGTCCTCACCATCCATGAGAGAATAGAAGAGGGAAATTTAGTAGACCAATCATTGCACGATAGGAAATTAATAAAGAGTGGTTTTTTTCCTAATACCCTATAGCCTGTCGAAGATAAATACAGACGTCTCTATACCGATCTACAAGACTTTATTAAGTTTGCCCATGACTTGTGAGACCTATGTGAACCTAGTGCTCTGATACCATATTGTCACGATCCATTTCCATAATAGGTCATGATGGCTGCTGGGCAATACAACGTGGAAAATACTAAATAAAATTTCATTTACCTTTACCCTGAAATAGTTGAAATAATTCTTTAAGTTGAAACAAAATCAGAAATGATTAATAAAGTCGTGATAATCATACAACCCCAAAATAATACAGTCTACTAATGTGTGTGCCAAGACCTGGTATCACAAGCTGTGGTCAACTAGTAGAATATACAAAAGAATCACACTATCCTACTGTCCGAAACAGAATAGACAGCAAAAATACATAAGAAAGACTTCTTCAGGCAGCTGAATGGCATGGAAGGGAAGCATCTCACCGTAGAAGTCTCTGGTCCGTTCAAGGATGCGCACCAGACTGATAGCCAGATACACCTGCCTCAGATCCTGTACAAATAAGTACAGAAGTGTAGTATGAGTACATAAACAATATGTACCCAGTAAGTATCCCGTCTAATCTCGAACAAGTAGAGACGAGAGGTCGACTTGATACTTACTAGGGTCAAGTAATGTGAGAAGAATTTATAATAAACATGGATAGCACAAGTTATTAGCATTTAATAATCGGGGAATAACAGTTCTTTCCCAAGTATTATCATGGATATTCATCTATGTTTCAAGTAGATATGAAATTTAGTCCTCAGAGAAATGCTATGCAAAACATGCGCAAGTAACACCGTGGGACGTACGACTCGATCCAACATAAAAGTAAATTGTGCACTGCCGAGGGTCAAACGGCTTGAACCATAGGTGCATCTATTACCCGCTCGCGAATCACACATGCGAAGCGGTCAAATATAGATAAGCTCATCAACAAGCAAACAATAATATACAT
The DNA here is from genome assembly GCA_026770625.1 of Nicotiana glauca. Lineage (NCBI taxonomy): Eukaryota > Viridiplantae > Streptophyta > Magnoliopsida > Solanales > Solanaceae > Nicotiana > Nicotiana glauca. Next base: position 45,776 of record MU755976.1, on the reverse strand, counting down.
CTGTGGAGTAGTTATTCACAGGAATTCCTAATATTCTCTTTTTAAAAGTCCAAACAGGATAAGGTTCCTTCACTAGTCTCATTTACCTTAATCAAAATAGTTTATACGAATCCGAATTTATCATCAAGTTACAAGAATATCACGTAGAGCATGCTTATAGGTCCTAGACTACCCGGACATAACATAATATTCGCTACGCACGGACTCTCATCACCTAGTATGTACGTAGCCCCCATATATAATGGCAATTAATTCAATTATTACACCTATGGGGACAAATCCCTCTTACAAAGTTAAAAAGGAGACTCACCTCACTCAAAAATGCACTTCCAATACGAGGAACGAGTCCAAACCCTCAATTTGGAGCCGAACGATCCCAAACTAGTTAAATGAAGTATGAACTAGTCAATATAGACTCACAAGATCGAATTCTAGCTATTTAAGCAAATTTCCCAACCCTTAACACAAGTTTCCAAAAATCCGACCCCGAGCCCACTTGCCCGGGTTCCGAAATTTTTCGAAGGAGGTTGTTCTCTATAACCTAAGGATCGATAATATACGATTTCTAAGTTATTCCATAGAAGATTTCGTGGCTAAATCTAAATTTTACTAAAACCCTAGGTTCTTGCTCTAACCCCATGATTTCACCTTAATAGTAGTAGTGTTTAATCTACCTAAGACATAATTATTAAACTAGAAATGAGTAGAACACACTTACCTCAAGATGCTAGGTGAAGATCTTCTCTCAGAAGCTCTAAAATCGCCAATGGAAGAGTGAAAAAGTTAATAAAATGACTTAGAACCCGTATTAAATGAACCTCACTACTTCAGCGATTTCCGCATCTGCGAAACGGGATAAAAGAGTTGGGACCGCTTCTGCGGTTCCTGGCCTGGCCTGCCCTGGGCTACTTGTGCGATGAAAGGGCCGCTTCTGCGGTCTCGCACCTGCGGTCCACCAACCGCAGGTGCGGTTATGATAGAAGCTGCAAACTTCAGCCCTTCTAAAAAAAAATCCCACTTCACTCGAACCTCGTTCTATTGATGCTTGGGGCTCCCGGGCCCCGCCCGAATATACCGACAAGTCTGCAATCACGAGACGGACCTACTCAACCTTCGGAACACCTGAAACAACGCTAAATCTAGGAATCACCCCTAAAACCAAATGAATCAAACTTATAAACTTCAAGTTCTTAATTTTCCTTTTTTATTTTGTGGAATGAACCATTTCCTTTCTTTACGTGGAAAGAAATTATGTTCAAGTAAGCAAATATGTCATGGTTCTAGGAGTCTATCTATCGCGTATAGACTTTAAGGGCGTGGTGGCCTAACCATCAAGGTGAAGTCGGGACCTAAAAGATCGAATGGAACAATATATAGACAAGTAAATTCCTTATGGGTTCCAAGATATTCCTTTAGTTATTAAGATTTAAGGGAATGCTAGTTCTTACTGTTCATATATTATGATATGGATATACCACATCAATTCGTTATGTATGGATGATGAGATTCCATTGATACAGACCAGCAGGCCAAAACGCCCTTAAACTACTCGGATTGACATTAAATTTTGCAGGCAAGTCTTAAATGATATTTCGGACTTGTATCGGGCTTCGGGACTAACATACTAGCCCGACACCTACGAAATCAATCATTAATTAATTTCTTTAAATCCTTAAAACTTCAGATTAATAATTTCTAATAAAAATTTATTACACGGGCTAGGAACCTCGGAATTCGATTTCGGGCATACGTCCAGATCCCATATTTATTTACGGACCCTCCAGGACCGTCAAGTCACGAATTCGGAACCGTTTGCTAAAAATGTTGACTAAGGTCAAACTTAGCTTTTTAAGAAAATCCTAAGGAATCAAATGGACATATTTCACTCCAAACTCTTCCAAATCCTAAACCAACCGACCCCGTAAGCGGAAAATTAGCTAAAGCAAGCACGTGGAGTTTTATTTAAGGGAACGGGGTTCTAAAAGGCAAAACGACCGGTCGGGTCATTACATATCCGATATCTATATATACAAACTTTTTAAAATGAAATAATTATTATAAAAATTATTTGTTAAAGAAGAAAATTACAACCTCAAAATGATGAATGATAAATGGCAAGAACTGAAATACATCAACGTTTTGAAATTATTCAAAACGTTAGTTCAAGGGGTTTTTGCTTCTAAAAGTTATCAAATCTCAATATGATTTAAGATTAATGTTAAAAGATGATTCAAGAAATAAAAGAATAGGGGTATAAATATCAAAGAGCACATCCAATCCTTATGGCATAAACATAATGCAAAAGAAAACACGAGACAACTCTATATAGTACAAATTTAAAAAATAGTAAGAAAAATTAGAATACGTTGTTCCCTTAAAAATTGTTCGCCATGCATGGTGGAAAAAAGGAGTGGATCAATTGCTCGCCATTTTAAATATTTGAAGAATCTCCTATTCGATTGACTCATTTTTTTTTTTTTTTTGGTAATTTATTCGATTGGATCATTATGTTCCCTAATCTTCATCATACCACATTACAGCTTGTTAACTAAAATTTACCATGCTACATATTCATGATAATCAATAAATATAACAAATTCATCCAGTATATATATGCATCATTATCAATTTTATTGGATGCCCGTTGGTTTTCTACAACCGATGAGATTATGCATTAACTTGACTGACATTTTTTATTATAGTAATTGCTCTACTCATTAAAATGTTTGAAATGTTATTGCAATTTTGAACGTAGAATAAAAAACTAGGAATTTTTACCTCCTATAGCAAAGGTTAACACCTATTTATTTTAAATAAATACCATTTAGAAAAATTATATTCTATAGATACCTTTTAAGGTTTATAGCAAAATATTTATTTTTGGTTACCTTCTAGCCCTAAGCCACTAAATACGCTAATTAGTTACACTATTTTCTTTCTCTCTCTATATTATACATCTCATTCTCTTCCCCCATCCCATTAAAATTTTCGATCTCCTCCTCCTTCCACCAATTTTCTTTCTATCCCTTCCCACTCCCCACCCCTCCCCCGTTAAACCAGCAGTGTTACCATACACAACAGGTTTAATGGGAGGAACCATTCCAACAATAAAAGCCAACAATGTAGCAAATGTTGGAGCCCGGAGAACGTGGCGAACTGGAGTTTGTTCAGCGACAATTCTTCTTCTTCTAACCATCCGGGGCTCCGCTAAACATATAATAGATTTTGGACTCCTCGGAGTTGGCGCCTCCTCCAAAGACTGAGCGACGTCAAGTCCAACGAGGAGATGGCGACGGTCGTGGAAAGAGGATTCGGTTTCGGAGATCCACGGAGTGACGATTTCTTTATTTCGAGATGAAGAAGAATATTTCTTTTAATATATTTCAATGTAATTTCAACGTATTACGCTGTATTTTCATGATTTTCATTGTATTCATTATTTTTTTTTCATTGTAATTCGATGTATCTCGCTGTATTCATGTATTTTATTATATTATGTCTTTTTTTTATCGTATTTCAGTGTATCCTGTTGTATTCTATGTATTTCATCGTATTCACTGTCTCGCTATATGCCATGAATGTATTCATAATTTTTTTTAATTAATAGTATAATTTATGTATTCAGATGTATTATATAATTTCTCTGAAGATTGCTATATTTTTGAGATATTTTTTGGTTGAGAATCTTTTTTATAACTGAAAATATAAATTTTGTGTGTTATAATTGAGTTTGTTGAGTTATATTAGGAGTCTATTATGCTAATTGTTTCACTTTCCGTTTTAAAAACAGTGTAATCCCCTATTTCACGCTGTGAATACAGTCAAATACAATAATCTGTCCAGTTGTAATCTCATGTTTCACACCATGAATACAGTCGAATACACTCGAATACAACAACTGATTAGCTAGACTTCCCTGATTCACGCATATTTTTGCTACCGTATTCATGAATACAATAGCTTAAATATATCAAATACATCTTATAACCACATAAAAGATATCTATAATCCGTAATATATCAAATGATATCTATAGATGGCTAATTACTACTAAAAGATAGTGCTTTATGAAAATTTAGGAATTTTTACCTCCTAAAGCAAAGGTTAACACCTATTTATTTTAAATAAATACAACAACAACAACAACAACAACAACCCAGTATAATTTATTTTAAATAAATACCATTTGAAAAAATTATACTCTATAGATACCTTTTAAGGTTTATAGCAAAATATTTATTTTTGGTTACCTCCTAGCCATAAGCCACTAAATACGCTAATCAGTTACACTATTTTCTTTCTCTCTCTATTTTATACATCCCATTCGCTTCCCCATCCCATTAAAATTTCCGATCTCCTTCTCCTTCCACCGATTTTCTTTCTATCCGTTCCCACTCCCCTCCCCCCCCTTACATCAGCAGTGTTACCATACACAACAAGTTTAAGGGGAGGAACCATTCCAACAATAAAAGCCAACAATGTAGCAAATGTTGGAGCCCGGAGAACGTGGCGAACTGGAGTTTGTTCAGCGACAATTCTTATTCTTCTAACCCTCTGGGGCTCTGCTAAACATATAATAGAATTTGGACTCCTCGGAGCTGGCGCCTCCTCCAAAGACTGAGTGACGTCAAGACCAACGAGAAGATGGCGACGATCGTGGAAAGAGGATTCGGTTTCGGAGATCCACGGAGTGACGATTTCTTTATTTCGAGATGAAGAAGAACATTTCTTTCAATATATTTCAATGTAATTTCAACGTATTACGCTGTATTTTCATGATTTTCATGATTTTTATTGAATTCATTATCATTTTTGTCATTGTAATTCAATGATCTCGTTGTATTCCATGTAATTTAATGTATTCTCTATCTTTTTTTATACTATTTCAATGTATTCCTTTGTATTCTATGCATTTCATCGTATTTACTATCTCGCTATATGCGATGAATGTATTTATAAGTTTTTTTAATTAATAGTATAATTTATGTATTCAGGTGTATTATATAATTTTTCTGAAGATTGCTATATTTTTTAGATATGTTTTGGTTGAAAATCTTTTTTATAACTGAAAATATAATTTTTTTGTGTTATAATTGAGTTTGTTGAGTTATATTAGGAGTCTATTATGCTAATTGATTCACTTTCCGTTTTAAAAATAATGTAATCCCCTATTTCACGTTGTGAATATAGTCGAATACAATAATCTATCCAGCTGTAATCCCATGTTTCACTCCATGAATACAGTCGAATACACTCGAATACAACAACTGATTAGCTGGACTTCCCTGAGTCACGCCTATTTTTGCTACCGTATTCATGAATACAATAGCTTAAATATATCAAATACATCTTATAACCATATAAAATATATCTATAATCCGTAATATAGCAAATGATATCTATAGATGGCTAATTACTACTAAAAGATAGTGCTTTATGAAAATTTAGGAATTTTTACCTCCTATAAAAAAGGTTAACACCTATTTAGTTTAAATAAATACCATTTCAAAAAATTATATTCTATAGATACCTTTTAAGGTTTATAGCAAAATATTTATTTTTGGTTACCTCCTAGCCGTAAGCCACTAAATGCGCTAATCACTTACACTATTTTCTTTCTTTCACTATTTTATACATCTCATTCGCTTCCCCCATCCTATTAAAATTTTCGATCTCCTCCTCCTTCCACCGATTTTCTTTCTATCCCTTCCCCCCCCCCCCCCCCCCCCCCTCCCCCTTTACACCAGCAGTGTTACCATACACAACAAGTTTAAGGGGAGGAACCATTACAACAATAAAAGCCAACAATGTAGCAAATGTTGGAGGCTGGAGAATGTGGCGAACTGGAGTTTGTTCAGCGACAATTCTTATTCTTCTAACCATCTGGGGCTCCGCTAAACATATAATAGATTTTGGACTCCTCGGAGCTGGCGCCTCCTCCAAAGACTGAGTGACGTCAAGTCCAACGAGAAGATGGCGACGATCGTGGAAACAGGATTCAGTTTCGGAGATCCACAGAGTGACTATTTCTTTATTTCGAGATGAAGAAGAATATTTATTTTAATATATTTCAATGTAATTTCAACGTATTACGCTGTATTTTCATGATTTTCATTGTATTCATTATCTTTTTTTTTCATTGTAATTCAATATATCTCGCTGTATTTCATGTAATTTATTGTATTCTCTGTCTTTTTTTATCCTATTTCAATGTATCCTTTTGTATTCTATGCATTTCATCGTATTCACTGTCTCGCTATATGCCATGAATGTATTCATAAGTTTTTTTAATTAATAGTATAATTTATGTATTTAGATGCATTATATAATTTTTCTGAAGATTGCTATATTTTTGAGATATTTTTTGGTTGAAAATCTTTTTTATAACTGAAAATATAAATTTTGTGTGTTATAATTGAGTTTGTTGAGTAATATTAGGAGTCTATTATGCTAATTGATTCACTTTCCGTTTTAAAAATAATGTAATCCCCTATTTCACATTGTGAATATAGTCGAATACAATAATCTGTCCAGCTGTAATCCCATGTTTCACTCCATGAATACAGTCGAATACACTCGAATACAACAACTGATTAGTTGGACTTCCCTGAGTCACATCTATTTTTGCTACCGTATTCATGAATACAATAGCTTAAATATATCAAATACATCTTATAACCACATAAAATGTATCTATAATCCGTAATATAGCAAATGATATCTATAGATGGCTAATTACTACTAAAAGATAGTGTTTTATGAAAATTTCTCAAAAAAACTACTCAAGCTAGGAAAACCAAAGGCCTTACTAAAGGCTAACATTTCAATATGGGCCCACATTTGTCCCATTTTAGTTTAATATTTTATTTTTTGTTTTATTGGAATTACATTAAGTGCTTGAATGTAAACACATGAATTTTACATTAATCTTCGCATTTAATTAATTAATTTATCAATTACGGATAGAGGGCAAATTCACTATTTGGAACAAAAATATTATAGTAGTAATGATTAGATTAGGGATAAAATGTCATTCAACTTTTAATGGCTATTTTGATCATTTAAGTTTCGCTTTAGATCTTTTCATAATATGATATGATGATGAGTAAGCTGAGGAAACGTGACTCATGTTCCTCTGACTTTTCTCCGCCTTAATCGAATGATAGAGCAATCTTGAAAAGCCAAAATCATAGTTTAATAATTTAATTCCATACAAAGATTGGATCTTCCAATTGATATTTGATATAATAAAATATACAAGTGATGAAACTCGAGGCAGTTAAAAAAATCAGTATTGGTATTTTATTTTCTTACCAAACAATTAATTATTTCGTCGGGTGTGTTAAGTTTATGGATTTTTTTTTTTCCTTCGTACGTGGATAAATAAAATACCTTTTGATAACCTTGTTATTTGTTTTTGAAAATATGGTGATATATGAGCACATATGGTGCTAGTTGATTATTGTTGAGATATTGATGTGCATGGGTGAGTGTTGAAATGCATGCGGTGAGATAAGGTAGGATTTATACGGTTGCTAGCAAGGGAATTACTTGAAGCCACGCAGTAAGATACGGGGGCTAACACACGTGTCGCTATTTTAGAAAAAAATATTTTTAAAAATAAATACAAAGACTCACGCGGTGATATAAGAAAAATTGTGATTGTAACTTGTGAAGTGGGATTATAAGGTGTGGTACCTCGGTTATGATTCTTGTTGTACATTCCATGTTGAAAAGGCTTTTTGTTGATTTGAAACAGTCGTTATTTTATTCTTCATTGTTTTTACTTGTATTTTTGTAGGTGCTTGATAACTTGTTATTCCTATTGTCTCTATCATGTGTTCACTCTTTGTTGCCTTAATTTCCATTGTTAGACTTATATCATCGTACTGTTCTATGGTTATTTACTTTCTTGTTTTTTCGTCATTAGATTATAGCACAGGTTAATCGGTCCTGATATGTCACTTACCTTCTTTTAACTTGCAATTTACGCTTACTGTAAAATACATATTATCAGTTTTCGAAAATCCTGATGCTGTAAAAATTTATTTCCCTAGGGAAATGACGCATACAAGGAAAAGAAATTCCATCAGATATTATAACTAATAAGTATGTTCTTCCTTATGTCAATATATTTTATTGTCATCATCAACATCCAAAAAACCGCACTTTGGAAGAAGCTTAGCTTCTACAGTTTAGGAATGGGTTTTGATTGATCTGATAAGAATATACTTCAACTGATATGCTTTTAGATACTATCATATATAACACAACTAGAAATCAAACGTGAAAAGGGTGGACAACTAATTCTAAATCAATAGTTTCAAAATTACATTATGTTTAATACTAAGAACCTTCACGGTTGACTAATCAAGTTTAAATTCTGGATCCTGACACTTCTTATATTTACAGTTACAGATGACGTATAATTTCTACCACAGAAGTGTAAGTGCCTACAATCATAATGGCAATGCCCATTATCACAATTCCTAATATAACTACTAGCTCAAATCCCAGTGTTCGATGAATGCCAGAAATCCTCAAGAAACACAAGCATGGGAGAATTATAGAAGCTGTGATGCTCAAAAATGCTCCAACAAGTGACATGAGATACCCAAAAAAGGGGATAGCTAACGCTACAATAATAGTGCTAATAACTAAAGCTGTTCTGATAAGTATACTGAAGAGCCTCTTGTTGAAATTAATTGGAGGTTGATTTTCAAAAGAATTCACCAGAGGTTTTATCATTAAGCCATACTTGGCTATTGGATTGACAAGTGTGGTGTAAATTGCCACTTTTGAGCTAATTTTATTAGTGGGGAGGTTTAAGGTTATTTGGGAAAGTACAGTTGGACCAAACATGAGATACCCCACAATTGCCATTGATGCGTAGCTGATGGTGCAAAGTAGAAAGCAAATCAACATGACCTGCAACAAAAGATTGCAATAAATTAAGTTTGCAATAATATTTGATTAGCACATTTAACCTTATGTTCACTATGATATAAAATGTATGCTTTCTATTCTCTTTATATAGGATATATGTTTTAGTATTAGAATACTTTTTGAACTATATAATTTAGCCCAGAGGCGGAGCTGGAATTTAAAGTTTATGGGCTCAAAGATTCTAGTCCTTTTAAATTATAGGGTTATAAATTAGTAATTTGTATATATTAATCAATATTTAAAACAAATACAGAGTCTGAACCAAAACTAGTAGGTTCGGCCAAACTCGCACACCGAACACTAGCTCTGCCCCTGATATAGCCCATAAATATAGAGTAATAGAGCAAATTTAACATAACTCGTCGGTAGTTGAATGTGTTAAGACCTAATAATTTTGATAACTTTGTCAAGAGTACTGATCATAAACAGTGACCAAAAGAGATCAATTAATGCAAGGTTAATTGTGTTTAACTAGAAATCACAAGGACTAAAAATGAAAATTTGTCAATATTTGAGGGACTAAAAGCACAAATTTCTTGTTTTGTAACAAGTATGGATTGGTAACCTGCAAATTATTTTAAATAATGTGTTATAACAGGTAACATATTATACTTAATAGTAAAAAAAATCTTTTTACATTATCAGCATATATACTTAAATGATAAAAAGAAATAAGTGTATAATAAAAAATGCCAAACTAATAATGCCTTGGTATTCATACCTTAGAGAACTTCTTTGGATTTATCATGGAAGTATATAATGTTGGGAAAACTGGATGAGCACAATAGCAGAAGGCATAGAGGCTAATAGCAGTAGGCATTCCATTCCAGTTTAGGAACTGAGTCCTATTTGCTTGAAATCCAAGCCCATCAAATAGAGCAGCCCACAAGATGGACCCAAGTAGTACAATAGAGGCCACTACTCCACTGGCAGATATATAAGAAAGAATGCTCATATTATTCAACCAAACAGTAGGCAGAATAATTAGGCTAATAATAACCACAAAACTCTGTTTTCCACCAATGATAACTCCAAATATTTGAAATTCTATGTCTCCGAATAAATTTTGTAAGTTATCGCCCTCTAAAATCAAGAAACCTGTTACGACCATGTAAAGTTCCACATTCATCGTTGTGGAGACGAGCATTCTTCCGCCCTTTCCAAATGCGCGTTCCCCGATGTCAGGGTAACTTGTTATAGTTGGATCAATGTCCATGCATCTTTGGATTAATAAGCTTGTGTAATAAGTTGAGATGGCGATAATGAAAAGAAATATCAAGCTCAACCATCCTCCTGATGCTAATGCGTACGGTACTGAAAGTATGCCAACTCCTGAGGGAAAAACAACAATTACTATCTATCACTTTAGCTACGAAAAATTTGGTCCAAATAGTTGTCGCTTTAAGAAATTTAATAACGTACTAATATTTCTTTACCGCATCAAATCGAAATATCAAACCAAACCGATTAAATAACCTAATTAGGTTTCGTTTCGTATTGAGTAAAAAAATTTGAACTAAAACCAACATATAAATATAAAATTATATATATACACTTTCCAATGTAAAGGATGTAAACTTGGAAGGTTAACCTTAAGTAAAACAGAAGAACATTTTAAGAAATGTGAATTGAGAACAAACAATTGGGGATATAGAAAAGAAAATATTTCACAACATAAATCGGATAAATTTAATAAAATTTTTGAAGAAATACAATTCTTTTTTCTTTAACCACACCCTGGACTCGGTTAAACGTATGTACCCATTTTTGGTTAATTTTGGGTAGTACCAAGATTTAGAAGATTTTAAAATTCAAATTAAAGAATTCATGAATCTAGGAGTAATAAGGAGATCTACTTCTAAACATAGGTCCGCAGCCTTTATGGTAAGAAATCATAGTGAAATAATAAGAGGAAAAACAAGAATGGTAATAAACTATAAGAGACTTAATGATAACACTAGAACAGATGGGTATAAGTTACCTGATAAAACAGAATTGATAAATAGAATACAAGGTAAAAAGATATTCAGTAAGTTTGATTGTAAATCAGAATATTGGCAAGTAAAAATGCATGAAGAAAGTATTGAATGGACAACTTTTACTTGTCCAGAGGGCATTTCGAATGGTTAGTAATGTCGTTCGGACTAAAAACAGTTCCACCAATTTTTCAACGAAAAATGGATAGTATATTTGGAGAATATAAGAGATTTGTTTTAGTATATGTAGATGATATATTAGTATTTAGCAAGGATATTAAAGAACATTTAGGACATCTACAGACAATATTTAGACTATTTGTAGATAATGGAATAATAATTAGCAAAAAAAAATGGAATTATGTAAAAATTATATAAATTTTTTAGGAGTAGTTTTAGGGGATGGAAAAATTAAAGTACAACCCCATATAGCTAAAAAAGCTCTAGAAATGCCAGACAAATTGGACAATACTAAAGAACTTCAAAAGTTTTTAGGGATAGTAAATTATGCAAAGAATTTTATAAAAGACTTAGGAAAAATAGCAGGACCATTATATGCTAAGACATGCTCTACAGGTCAAAAATATTTCAACACAGAAGATATTAAATTAGTACCAAAAATTAATGAAAAATAAAAAATATTCCTGATTTAAATATGCCATTAGAAACAGACTATTTAATTATAGAAATAGACGGTAGTTTTGAAGGATGGGGAGCAGTTTTAAAGGCAAATCCAAATAAATATAGTGATACGAATACAGAAAAAATATGTGCCTACCAAAGTGGTAAATATAGAGAAAAAGGAAATATGAGCAGTATAGATACAAAAATATTAGCTGTAATCTATGAATTAAATAGTTTTAAGCTATATATATTAAATAAACAAGAAGTAACAATTAGAATTGACTGTGAAGCCATAGTTAAGTTCCACAAAAAGATCAACACAAAAAACAGTAGTAGAAGAAGATGGTTAAATTTTATTGATACTATATCAATATATAACTTAGTTTTTGAACATATTAAAGGAAAAGATAATAGTTTAGCAGATCAGTTAAGTAGACTCAAAATTATTGTCAATTAATAAAAATATTTTACATGTACAACATGAGACCAACAGTTTCAAAGACTGAAGACAAGGGAAAGGACGTTCAAGTCTCACCCTCCGACAGATACTTACAAACAGTATTAGGTAATCTACATTTTAAGCTGCAATCTTTTACAGAACATACTCATATGGATAGAATAAGTTTTGGAAAACATAATTTAATATTTTTCCACCATCCAACATATCATTTAGTGTTTTACCAGAATGTGTCATAGATAGACAACAAAGATGTTTAATTGATAACCTATGGATAACATGTAATAAAAAAGACACTAAATATTTTAAAGCAGTTCTTAATGCCTTAGGATAGTATTTTACAGACAAAAGTCAAGAAAAAAGATTTAAATACTATGTAGTGATACATGGTAAGACAAATGGCATTTTTCAGACATGGTTGGAGGTATTAGACTCTATTAAAGATATAGAAAAATTACTATTCAAAGGTTTCAATGATTTTACTGAAGCACTAGACTATGCTAGAGGAATACTAGCACCAAACTACTACATCTCCCCAGCACTCAGACAAAACCCAGAAAAAATACCCCAATACAATATCCAAAAAGATAATGACAAAATAATATTCTGTGATCATTGCTCATCAATGACGGAAGCATTCAAATGAATCAACCAGAAGAATGATGTCTTGACATAGGAAAAGACAAGGCTTATGGAGTAGGTAAATGTACTAGAACAGCGAATACATGCATTAAAATTTGCATTGACACAATCCCACACGCAAGTTGTGTCAACCAAACATAGAAATGATTAAGAGTTCTCCATCTCAAGAAAAAATGGATGAGAAGGGTGTGCATTCCCCAATGAATGCAGTGAAATCCACTGTATCGGATCATGATACAACTAGTTCGGCTCAAACAGTAATCGGTAAAGACATATCAAATCTGTTTATGGCTATCACTTTGCCAAAAAGTGAAGACGAAAGTTTATCAAGAAGGAGACTACCTAGAACATTAACACAGGGAGAAGTATTAAAAAAGAAGAGCATGATTTCTAAAAAGAAAAAAATGAAAAAATAGAAAATATAATTAAACAGACATTAGAAAATTTATTTGAAGAAAAAGAAAAGCAAGACAAGCATATAATTAAAAGTCCCAATCTTAATCCAAGTCTAGAAAGGTCTCAAAGCTCAGGAGAAGACGAGAATTACGAAAATGATGACCACTTAAATTTCCAAGACTTCCAAGATCCATATGAAGATGATTTGGGAATGAGTTTTGATTCAATAGCTTTACATAACTTAGACACATAAAAACAACAAGCCTGAAGCCATTGAAGACAAAGACAAACAAAGGCAATAATACGGGAGACAATTAAAAAAGAAGACATGACATAAAGAAGACGTGGGGACCAGACATGATATAAAGGAGATGTGATAAAAAGTAAAGTTGAAATTTTGAGTGGAAGAAAACATGACAAAGCACTAAAAGGAATCTTTGCTCAAGCCATATGAAGATGGGGCCCAATGAAGTACCCTACAAGGCTAGAAGACAAAGATTTCTGGAAATGGTTGAAGTCCATTTTTCAAATCTGCTCCAAAACTCGGCTACCAATAGCCAATAGGCCGAAAAAGGTTGCAGTCAATTGCCCTTCCCGTTATCATCAAACAAAAGACTACCATACATGCCTTTTGCCGGCAAGTGAAAGAAGAAGAGGAAGACACAACTCCAAGAGAAAAGAACACTACAACACTCTGTAAAAAACTATCCAAACACCCTTCTTCATCACCAACCATTTTTATAATATACCTTGTCAAAATATTTCTCTATATATGCCTTAGAATTTTCTACTTCAAGCTCGTAAAATAAATAAATTCTTATGTTTGTGTGTGCAAATTTTTAATTCTCAAGTTCAGTAAGCTCTTTCGGGTTTCCCGAAAGGGAAATCTCTCTCCTGTAAACATGCAAGTTACTTATTTTATCTAAAAATTATGTTTCTAGATATTACCTATATTTTTTACAGTCTTTATATTATTATTAGTTGTCAATTACTGGTTTGTATATAGCCTGATATCACTTTTAGTATATGGTTATCTTTTTAATTTTTTAATAATTTTGATGGATTAACATGTAAATTTTTAGGAGAAATCGGTTAAGTTAAACTACCCAAAATTAACCAAAAATGGGTACATACGTTTAACCGAGGCTAGTGTGTGGTTAAAGAAAAAAGAATTAAGAAAAGATAAAAATCTTTAAACAGTTGGAAAGAAGAGATGAACAGAGTGGATTAAAACAAGAAAAGAGTATAGCAGGGGGTAATTTCAGTTCATAATTTTAATAAAACTGAAATAATATAGGTTTGCAGAATAAGAGAGAGAGAGAGAGAGAGAGAGAGAGAGAGAGAGAGAGAGAGAGAGAGAGAGAGAGAGAGAGAGAGAGAGAGAGAGAGAGAGAGAGAGAGAGAGAGAGAGAGAGAGAGAGAGAGAGAGAGAGAGAGAGAGAGAGAGAGAGAGAGAGAGAGAGAGAGAGAGAGAGAGAGAGAGAGAGAGAGAGAGAGAGAGAGAGAGAGAGAGAGAGAGAGAGAGAGAGAGAGAGAGAGAGAGAGAGAGAGAGAGAGAGAGAGAGAGAGAGAGAGAGAGAGAGAGAGAGAGAGAGAGAGAGAGAGAGAGAGAGAGAGAGAGAGAGAGAGAGAGAGAGAGAGAGAGAGAGAGAGAGAGAGAGAGAGAGAGAGAGAGAGAGAGAGAGAGAGAGAGAGAGAGAGAGAGAGAGAGAGAGAGAGAGAGAGAGAGAGAGAGAGAGAGAGAGAGAGAGAGAGAGAGAGAGAGAGAGAGAGAGAGAGAGAGAGAGAGAGAGAGAGAGAGAGAGAGAGAGAGAGAGAGAGAGAGAGAGAGAGAGAGAGAGAGAGAGAGAGAGAGAGAGAGAGAGAGAGAGAGAGAGAGAGAGAGAGAGAGAGAGAGAGAGAGAGAGAGAGAGAGAGAGAGAGAGAGAGAGAGAGAGAGAGAGAGAGAGAGAGAGAGAGAGAGAGAGAGAGAGAGAGAGAGAGAGAGAGAGAGAGAGAGAGAGAGAGAGAGAGAGAGAGAGAGAGTACCGAATAAGATTTTTACAACATAAGATTTTAACGTTTTTCACCTTATAAATTTTACCGAACATGTAAATTTTTAGAAACTCAAATATTTTTACTGTTAATGCCTTTTACTCGTAATAACTATACCCATCCAGAAGGATTTGCTAGAAGCCTTACCTCAAGTCTAGAAGAATTTAAAATAGACGTAGATACCGGATTCTACTTGATAATAGACTTAGCGGTATATTTTATTTATCTAGAAGAAAATAGTAGTTTCTGTTCAGATATATATAGAAAACAACTATATCTTATAGTTCGAATACTACAGTATCATCAGTCTTACCGTTTAAGATCATAATATATAAGAAGAAGATTATAAGTTTAATACCAACCAGATCTTACTATCTTATATATACATTATTTAGTAGGTATCTCCTAAGTACTAGTTTGTATATAGCCTGATATCACTCTTAGTATATGGTTATCTTTTCAATTTCTTAATAATTTTGATGGATTAACCTGTAAATTCCTAGGAGAAACCGGTTAAGTTAAACTACCCAAAATTAACCAAAAATGGGTACATACGTTTAACCGAGGCCAGGGTGTGGTTAAAGAAAAAATAATTAAGAAAAAATAAAATTTTTTAAATAGTTGGAAAGAAGAGATGAACATAGTGGATTAAAAAAAATAAAAAAAAAGTATAGAATGAGGTAATTTCAGTTCATAATTTTGATAAAACTGAAACAATATAGGTTTGCAGAATATATATATATATATAT
>MU755976.1:8034-26784 GCA_026770625.1 Nicotiana glauca | reverse complement strand
TGAATCATGGTGTTGGCATATGCGATTTGGGCACTTGAATTTTGAAGCGCTCAAATCAATGGGAGAAAAGAACATGGTACAAGGCATACCAATAATCAACCATCCAAATTAATTGTGTGAAGCTTGTCTTCTTGGGAAACATGCAAGGAGGAGTTTTTCAAAGGATGCCATGTCAACATCAACCAAGCCGCTCCAGCTTGTCCACACTGATGTGTGTGGACCAATCAATCCACCTTCTTTTGGTAAAAGAAAATACTTTCTGCTTTTCATTGATGACTTTAGTAGAAAGACTTGAGTTTATTTCTTGAACCAAAAATCTGAAGCTTTTGCTACTTTTAAAAATTTCAAAGTACTTGTGGAGAAAGAAAATGTCTATGAAATTAAAGCTCTAAGGTCGGATAGAGGAGGCAAATTCACTTCAAACGAATTTAATGACTTCTGTCAACTTCATGGAATTCGTCGCCCTCTAACGGTACCTTATTCACCTCAACAAAATGGTGTTGCAGAGAGAAAGAATCGAACGATTCTTAATATGGCTAGATATATGTCGAAAGCTAAAAGTATGCCCAAGAAATTTTGGGCCGAAGCTGTTTCTTGTGCAGTTTATTTGAATAACAGGTCTCCAATAGATCAAACGCCTCAAGAAGCATGGAGCGGAAGAAAGCCAAGTGTCAAGCACTTGAGAATCTTTGGGAGCATAGCATATGCTCATGTGCCACATCAAGGGAGAGCAAAGCTTGACGATTGGAGTGTCAAGCATGTGTTTGCTGCTGTGATACGAGTTCCAAAGGATACAAGCTATACAACCCAAGAAGCGGCAAGGTGGTGGTAAATCGCGATGTTGAATTTGATGAAGAATTGGCATGGGATTGGGAAGCTCAGGAAGAAACTTCATATGATTTTCTTCCATACTTTGGTGATGAGGAAGAACCAGAGACCGTGGAACCTGTGCAGGATACAACTCCACCTCCTTCTCCAACCAATGTTGCATCTCCCTCTTCTCAAGAAAATTCAAATGAACAGCCGCAAAGGACAAGGAGTATTCAAGAGCTCTACGAGGACACAGAAGAAGTTACTAATTTTGATTTTTTATGTTGTCTCTTTGATGACAGTGAACCAATGAACTTTGATGAAACTGTTACAAATAAAAAGTGGAGACAAGCCATGGAGGAGGAGATTGAGTCAATAGAGAAGAACAACAGTTGGGAGTTAACTATTCTTTCCAAGGGTCATCGAGCAATTGGAGTGAAATGGGTATACAAAATAAAGAAGAATGCTGATGTAGATGTGGAGAAATACAAGGCGCGACTTGTGGCTAAAGGCTACAAGCAAAGGCAAGGCATTGACTATGAAGAAGTCTATGCACTTGTTGCCCGCATGGAGATGATTCATTTGCTGATCTCTTTGGCGGTGCAAATGAAGTGGAAGATTCATCAACTAGATGTCAAGTCAGCCTTCTTGAATGTCTATCTTGAAAAAGAAGTCTATGTTGAAAAACCATTGGGTTTCATGGTCAAAAACCATGAAGATAAAGTGTTGCGGTTGAAAAAAACTTTATATGGATTAAAGCAAGCCCCACGAGCATGGAATAGTTGCATCGACAAGTATTTTCAAGACAATGGGTTTACTCGTTTCCTCCATGAATATGCTCTTTACTTTAAAGTTCATACTAATGGAGATATCTTACTTGTTTGTCTTTATGTTGATGATCTTATTTTCACGGGTAATAACCCAAGTTTGTTTGAAGCTTTCAAGAAAGATATGTCCCGTGAATTCGAGATAACAGATGTAGGGCCCATGTCATATTACCTGGGCCTAGAAGTGAAGCAGATGGAGGATGAAATTTTTTTCTCTCAAGAAAGCTATACAAAGGAAATATTGAAGAAATTCAACATGCTCGATTGCAACCCCGTGAACACACCAATGGAAAGTAGGACAAATTTGTCCAAGTTTGATGAAGGAGAAAAAGTGGATCCCACATTTTTCAAAAGTCTTGTGGGAAGTTTGAGGTACTTGACTTGTACTAGGCCAGATATACTTTTTGCAGTTGGAGTAATAAGTCGCTTTATGGAGGCTCCTACCTTTTCTCACTTGAAGGTTACTAGAAGAATTTCTCGTTACCTAAAAGGTACGATCAATTTTGGGTTATTTTATTCTTCTTCTAGTGATTTCAACCTTGTGGGATATTGTGATAGTGATTATACGGGAGATATTGATGATAGAAAAAGCACAACTGATTTTGTATTTTTCATAGGTGATTCTGTTATTTCTTGGAGTTCAAAGAAACAGTCCATAGTTACTCTCTCGACTTGTGAAACGGAATATATATCAGCAACATCATGTACCTATCATGCTATTTGGCTAAGAAGATTATTGAAGGAGCTCAATTCGCCACAAATTAAGGCTACAGAGATTTGTATTGATACCAAATCTGCAACCGCACTTGCCAAGAATCCGGTATATCACGATAGAAGCAAGCATATAGATACAAGGTACCATTTCATCAGAGAGTGCATTGCCAATAAAGAAGTCGAGCTCAAATATGTGAAGTCTCATGATCAAGTTGCAGATATTTTTACAAAGCCTCTCAAGTTAGAAGATTTTCAAAGATTGAGAACAAGACTTGGACTGAAGAAGAAAAATCAAAATTAAAGGAGAGATTTGTGAGGCTTATTTTGAAGAAAAATGAAAAGAAGAAAAATGAAATATGAGGTGCCTAACTTTGTTGAAGAAAAATGGGATAGGAGGTGCCTAACTTTGTTGACAAATTTGTTGAAGAAAAATGGGATAGGAGGTGCCTAACTTTGTTGACAAATTTGTTGAAGAAAAATGGGATAGGAGGTGCCTAACTTTGTTGAAAAATTTGTTGAAGAAAAATGAGATGGAAGGTGCCTAACTTTGTTGAAAAATTATATGACTAAATGGGATGGAAGGTGCCTAACTTTGTTGAAAAATTATATGATTAAATGCATCTTCAATGTAGTAGTTGGATGGAAACTCTTACTATAAATAGAGGCATCCATTCTTCATTTCTAACACACCATAATGAGAGAGAAACAATAGAAGTTAGAGAGAGTAATCCACAGATTGTAGTCTGTGAGATAAATAGTGAATGTGAGTAATATTGTAGTGAGATATTTAAATAAAGAGTGTTAATTCTTTCAAAGTTGTAGTAGTCTCTTGACACTACTAAGTTGCACTATTATAGTGGTTATATTGCTTCGCTCGAGTATTGTATTTTACCCCATTAAAGAGTTGGTGTCGTTGTTACTCTCTTTGTGTTATTATTATTTGTCGTGGATATTATTCCTGGGCGGGATATTATTTTATCCCAACAATATTGATTTTTATGTTTGGTTAACCATGAAAATTGACATCAAGGAAAAATTATTGTCGGACTATAAAAAAATAACTATAGTGTGTTACTAAGAAAATTCTCCCATAAGAATATTTTATTACATCATACATTTATTAATTTTTTAATTTTTTAAAAAATAACTATAGTGTTTATTATTTTATATATATATATATATATATATATATGTATATACAACTATATCGGTTTGGGTTGGTTCGATTTTGTCGGGTTTTTCGAGTTTTTCAGCTTTTCTTGTTACATGAATATTATTTCCAACCTTAAGTTGTTAAATTTTATATATATATATATATATATATATACTTTTTATAATTACTGTTAGAAAATGATATTTTAAAATAAACCTATCAAAACTTTCTGCCAAAACCTCCTGATGATAATGCGAAGTACTAAAAATATGCCAGAAAACAACAACACTAATTTACTTAGGCTTGTCTCAATCATTCTATAAATTTACAAGCATAAACCTTGAAATGCTAAATTTTGCCGTTAGTAATTGTTAAATTAGGCAGAGGTGTCATCACAAAAAAGCCAAACAACAAACAAACAAATTACAGGCTGAGGGCGTCTACATTTTTGAGAACACCATTAATGACTAATGTTCTTTTGGAATGAATACAAAAAAGCCAAACAACAAACAAACAAACTACAGGCTAATGTAACATTAACAAAATTATCATTAGAACGGGTGATCTGCAATAGCATTTCTATAGATATAAGTCACTAGGAGTCAAAATTAAAAAAAAAATTATTAAATAAGCAATCTTTATTTGGAATAAAGGAAAAACATTAAAACGTATCATATAAAATGAAATAGAAGTAGTACATTGGGAGAGATATTTTTGAAGATTTTTAAAAGGAAAATCATCAAAAAGAGAATACGTTTGGTTGAAAAAATATTTTACGGAGGAAGAAAAATGAAATTCGAATTTCCGAATAGCCTAGTGATGTATGATAATTTAGGGCACGGATTGTCAAACCTTACCGAGGCTGATGCAGCCTATATTCTGTGGATTAAAGTCATCAACTGAATCCAATAATTTTTTTGAGGAAATATAATTTACATATATAATGTATTATATTTATGCGTCAACAAACACCAAAAATTCTAATAATTACTTGATATGATTCGATAAGAATGAACTTAGTACTATTGGAGAGTCAAACAAGGTTATTTTCTTTGATTATGTTTTTTTAAATATTTTAATATAAATTCACACTGAAAATTAATCAATACACAACTCAAAAATTCAAATAAATTGAAACGGATAGACTAGTAAATTGTGAATCAGTAAGTTTAAAGCTACAAGATATTTTATTTTAAAAACTTAAACAATTTGAACTCATCAAATTTAAATTAACAGTGACTTAAACTAGTAATTAGAGGAGAACCTGACAAAGCATTGAGTCCGTTGAAACAAGTTCTTGAAAAGGAGGTTGGTCCTGAAACGAACTCATGTTGAACTTGAGGATCCTCTACTCCTGTTTCTTCGCTGCTGCGTTGGTTTTGCTTGTAATAGTTGTCATTGGCAACTAAGAGCCGCACTCTAATGTTTGAGTAGTCATCTTCTGATTTAGGCTCCATGCTTAAGAACTCTTCTTCTTTTTGATGTTCCGCTTTTTCCTCTAAGTTTATTATAATCAAAGAGAAGAAGAGGAAGATGAAGAGAGAACTAGCACGGTTCTTGTGGGAAAAAAGCAACCAGAATTGACTCTTATGTGATAAGAGATGAGGTTGCTTTTTTATAGTACGTGTACTTGACATGTCATTTAAAAAATAAGAAAAGAAAAGGATAGAACTATCGAAATGAAAATAAAAAGGATAATTTTTTTCAAATAAAAATAAAAAGGACAAATTTTTAGA
The DNA here is from genome assembly GCA_026770625.1 of Nicotiana glauca. Taxonomy (NCBI): domain Eukaryota; kingdom Viridiplantae; phylum Streptophyta; class Magnoliopsida; order Solanales; family Solanaceae; genus Nicotiana; species Nicotiana glauca. Next base: position 21,544 of record MU755976.1, on the reverse strand, counting down.
AACATCTTAGTTTTACCATTCATTTTATTTTGGGAGCATTCATATCCTACCATTATCATCTTATGCTTGCTCTCGACTCTAATGTAGCTTTAACCTGAAGCGTAACAGATGTAATTTCAAATCATAGTAAAAAGTAGGAGTGTTCAAAGAAAACCGATAAACCGCACCAAACCGCTGATCCGAGTCAAACCGAAAAAAAAAATCCGATCATGGGATGGTTTGATTTGGTTTGGTGTTGGAAAAAATAACCCGACCATAATTGGTTTGTGGTTTGGTTTTAACTAAAAAAAGTCAAACCGAAACCAAACCAACGCGATATTACATTTATTCAATATTTACAAATATTTTATACATATAAATATATATTTTTAATACAATTCATATATATTTCTTAAACTTTTTCATAGTTTTATCTTTAAACATATTATTTCAAGTTTGGAATTAACATTATTGAATGGTCCAATAAATTTTATAGTTCATAAAGGTAGTAATTCAAGTAAACTTCACATCAATACTAATGCTAACAAGAAAATTCAATTCAACACTAGAAATGAAAATAGTGTTGTATATCTATTTTTGTGACGACCCAAGGGGTCATCACCTGTTTCCTCATTTGTTCCGTGCTTCCGAGGCCTTGAAAATCTCATTTTACTTGCCTCGATTTGCGTGCACATTCCGGGCGCGTAGCCGGAAAGCGTTTATGTTGACATATGTGAATTCTGTGAAAAATTTGAAGAATTTTGATATTAATATGATTAAAGTTAACTTCGGTCAATATTTTTGGTAAACGGACCCGAACCCGTGATTTGACGGTCCCGGAGGGTCCGTAGAAAAATATGGGACTCTAGCATGTGCCCGGAGTCGAAATCCGAGGTCTAGATTCCGAGTAAAAGAATTTTCTGTTAAATTATTTTTCTGAAATTATTAAGGAAAATGGAAATGCAAAATTGATTAAAAGACTATGGTATCGGGCTCATATTTTGGTTCCGACGACCGGTACAGGTCTTAAATATGTGTCAAGTGCTTTCTGTGAAGTTTGGTCGAAATCGGACGTCGTTTGACGCGTTTCGGACCTAATTATCTAAAGTTAGAAGTTTAACAAGTTTGAAATGAAAATGATGATTTTGAGGCTTGATTCATTGATTTTGATGTTGTTTTGGTGATTTGATCGCTCGAGTAAGTTCGTAGGATGTTATTGAGTTAGTGTGTGTGATTGGTTAAGAGCCCCGAGGGCTCGGGAGTGAATTGGAGGTGGTTCGAGGTGTTTTTACACTTAGTGAAGTAGCAGATTTTGCTACATTTTTTGCACAGTCATTTTGTCCTACGCGAACGCGGCCCCAGGCTCGCGTTCGCAGTGCTTTGGCGTTCCCTTTCTCCGCGTTCTCGCCCTCTGTCCCGCATTCGCGGTGCCTTGGATTTCCCTCTATCGTGTTCGCGTAACTTCTCTGGCGTTCGAGTAAGTCAACGACCCTCTTCAGCGCGTTCGCATAAGGCCTCACGCGTTCGCATAGGCCATCTTTTGGACCCTAGCATTCTTCCTCTTCGCGTTCGCACTTCTCCACTCGCGAACGCGATGGTTGTCAACTTGTGCTCTTCGCGAACGCGACCCTACTGTCGCAAACGAGTAGGGTAATTTAGCCCAGTGATTTTTTTTTAAGTTTTCAAAAACAGTACATTCGGGATTCTTTCATTATTTCCACATGAGCTCTTCTCCTTCACCCTCCATAGACAAGTTTGAAGAACCACTTCCTCCATAACTTCATAGGTAAGTGTTCCTAACTTCATTCCCTCTTAATTTCTTCAACTAATCACTAATTTCCTAGCCCTAAATCATGAAATCAAAATAGAAATTAGGGGTTTTGGGTAAAGTTAGGGTTTTGGAAATTTTGGGTGATTCAACCTCAATTTGATGTCGAATCTTAAAATAATTTATATATTTGAATTCGTGGGGTTATAGATGACTAGGTTTTTGTCCTAGCCTCGTGTTTGGACCATGTGGGACCGGTGTCGAATTTTGGTATTTTTGGAAGAATACTAGAAAACTCATTCCTAGGCTATGGGATTATGTTGTTGAGCCTTAATTGATATTATTGAATTAGTTATGCCTAGATACCATTGTTTCAGAGTCGGATTTTAGAGGAAAGGCGGTATTGGAGAGTTGATTGCTATTCTTTGGACCGAGGTAAGTGTTTGATCAAACTTTGGCTTAAGGAAATAGGATTAGAGTGTTATTAATTGCTAATTGGCTCGAACGATAAAAATACTATTGAGTAAGAAATAAAAGAAATGGAAGAGATATGATTAATCCCTTGCCGGGATGGTTTGAGTATATTGATTATCTCCCTTGCCGGGATGTGAAAGTTGTTATTGTTGCTTCCTTGCCGGGATTTAGCTGTTTAATTGTGTTTTCCCTTGCCGGGATGTTTCTTATTATTTGCTTATTGCTTCGCACATTTGGTTGTGATTGCTGTTTGGGTGAGGAAGAGTGATAATGCACGAAGGGTCATTCCGTGCCATGTTTTGATTGTATTTGCACGAAGGGTCATTCCGTGCCATATTTTGATTATATTTGCACGAAGGGTCATGCCATGCCACGTTTTGATTATATTTGCATGAAGGGTCATTCCGTGCCATGTTTTGATTATATTTGCACGAAGGATTATTCCGTGCCATGTTTTGATAATTTATGCACGAAGGGACATTCTATGCTCTGATTTGATGATAATTACACGAAGGATCATTCCGTGCCATGAAATGAGAGTTATGTGAGGGAAAGCACGAAGGGTGATGCCGTTGCATTTTATTTGATTGCTTTGGTGAGAATGAGAGTAAAAGCACGAAGGTTGATGCCGTGCAACTGTTGATTTTCTTGCTTTTGTTAATTATTGTTATTGCCCTGTTTCTTGCTTAAGTTGTTGACTTTATATCCAGATTGTACTCCCCCATAGCATGCTTCCCTCCATTTTTAACTGTTTAATTTCGGTCTTCTTTCCTTTTATTGCATTTATATATATTGAACTGCACAGGTTGATTTGGTAGTCCTATCTAGCCTCGTCACTATTTCACCGGGGTTAGGCCAGACACTTACCAGCACATGGGTTCGGTTGTGCTGATGCTACACTTCTATGCTTTTTGCACAAATCACAGTACCAGAGCAGCTTTTGGACCACAACAGTAGCACATTGAGTGGGAGCTGACTTCAGTCCAGGGACTACGAGGTAGCCTAGCTGGCGTTCGCAGGCCGGAGTCCCTTTCTATATCTTCTGTTTGTTTTCATTGTACCGAGACAGATACTATGTGTTTTTCTATCAGACTTGTTTGTAACATTCATTAGTAGTTCGTGAGATAGAGAATCCAGTCTTGGGTAGTAAAATGTTAAACTTCAGCATTTTTTTGAGTTTTCAATATTTATGACATAAAAGACTTCCGCTTTTATTTAAGGGTTTATTATTGTTATTAATGTTGTGTTGTTATCCAAAGGTTCAAATGTTTGGCTAGCCTAACTCCAACAGTAGGCGCCATCACAACTCCCGATGGTGGGAAATTCGGGTCGTGACAAGTTGGTATCGGAGCTCTAGGTCGCATAGGTCTCGCTACTCACGGACAAACTTGGTAGATTCTGAGGGATCGGTACGGAGACGTCTGTATTTATCCCCAGAGGCTACGGAGTTGGTAAAAGTTTCACTTTTGTTCTTTCTTGTCGTGCGATTCTGTTCCTCAAATACTGATTGTCTTTTTACTCTGTTCTTTCGCAGATGGCGAGAACACATGCTTCCTCTTCTACCGCGCAGCAGCCCGAGCCCCCAACAGCAGCTCCTATGAGGGACAGAGGCCGAGGCAGGGGCAAAGCTTAGCCCCGGGCAGCATTTCCAGAGGTGGAGCCTCATATTGACTATGATGAGGAGGTTCCAGCCCCAGCAGCTCCGGTGGGCCCAGCTGAGGTCCCAGTAGGGATCATGGTTACCCCGGATCTTCAGGACGCTCTAGTCAGATTGGCAGGCTTTATGGAGAGTGTCACTAGAGTGGGTTTGCTGCCAGTAGCACCAGCCACTTCTCAGGCTGGAGGAAGGGTTCAAACTCCTGCTACACGTACTGCGGAGCAGGTAGCTCCCCAGACTCATGTCCCAGTGGTTCAGCCAGCTATGGCAGCTCAGCCAGGTATTGCAGCCCAGGCCGGCGATGGAGCGGCTATGTCTTCAGATGCTTTGTGGAAACTTGATCGGTTCTCCAAGCTCTTCACCACCACTTTCAACGGTGCTTCATCAGAGGATCCACAGGATTTCTTATTCAGATGTCATGAGATCCTTAGGACCATGGGTATAGTGGAGACCAATGGGGTCGATTTTGCCACCTTTTGGCTTGCAGGATCTGCCAAGACTTGGTGGAGGGATTATTACCTATCTAGACGAGCATGGTCTCCAGCATTGACATGGGATCAGTTTGCGAAGTTGTTTTGGGAGAAGAGTCTCCCACTCACTCAGCGGGAGGCACTTCGCAGGAAGTTTGAGCGCCTCCAGCAGGGCTCCATGACAGTTACACAATATGAGACTCGGTTTATTGATTTGGCACGCCATGCTATTGTGATACTCCCCACAAAGCGAGAGAGGGTTCGGAGATTTATCGATGGATTGATTCAGCCGATCTGTCTCCAGATGGACATGGGAGCTGGTAGTGAAATTTCCTTTCAAGAGGTGGCCAATGCGGCCCGTAGAGTCGAGATAGCCCTCGCACGGGGAGGTGGCAGATGTCAGATAAGAGGCCTCGTCATTCTGGTAGGTACAGTGGTACCTCATCTGGAGGTAGGGATTCTTATGGTAGAGGTCATTCACCGAGGCCCTTTCAGTAAGCGCTCCAGGTTTCTCATGGTACTCGAGGTGGTGGTGGTTCTCAGCAGCATTATTCAGATCAGCAGCCTATAAGTGCACCCCCACTATAGAGCTTTAGGGGAGGACATTCAGGTCGACAAGGCCAACAGTCACAGTAGCAGAGGTCTTATTATAGTTGTGGTGACCCTGGTGACATTGTCAGGTTTTGCCCTCGAGCCTCGGGCAGCTCTCAGCGGCAAGGTCCTCGCCCCATGATTCAGGCAGCAGGTGATCCACAGCTCGCCCAACCCACTAGAGGTAGGGGTAGGGATCATCGAGGTGGGAGATAGGGACCGTAGAGGTGGAGCTCGGACCGGCAGAGGTAGAGGTCAGTCAGTAGCCGCTCGTCCTAGAGACATGGATTAGGGAGGTGGGGCCCAACCCCTGTGTTATGCTTTGCCAGCCAGGCCAGAGGCTGAGTCTTCAGATGCTGTTATTACAGGTACTATTCTGGTCTGTGATAGGGATGCTTTAGTGCTATTTGACCTTAGTTCTACGTATTCACATGTGTCATCTTATTTTGCACCCTACTTGGCTACGCCTAGTGATGCTTTGGGTATCCCTATTTATGTATCTACACCAGCGGGTGATTCTACAGTGGTCGACCGAGTTCATCATTCCCGTGTGGTAGTGTTTGAGGGTCTTGAGACCCGTGTTGATTTATTGCTTTTAGACATGGTGGATTTCGATGTTATATTGGGGATGGATTGGTTGTCCCCGTATCATGCCATCTTGGATTGTCATACCAAGACCGTGACCTTAGCTTTGCCAGATTTGCCCCGATTTGAGTGGAGAGGGACCCCAGGTCAGGCCACCCGCAGTGTTATTTAATATGTTAATGCTCGACGCATGGTCGAGAAGGGGTGTTTAGCTTATTTGGCATATGTTCGCAATTCCAGCATAGAGGTTCCTTCTATTGACTCTGTTCCTATTATTCGGGTGTTCCTCGAGGTTTTCCCTTCAGATCTGCCGAGTATGCCGCCCAATAGGGATATTGATTTCTGTATTGATCTGGCCCCAGGCATGCAGCCCATTTCTATTCCGCCGTATCGCATGGCCCCGCCAGAGTTGAAGGAGTTAAAGGGCCAGTTGGTAGATTTGCTAGAGAAGGGTTTTATCAGGCCTAGTGTTTCTCCTTGGGGCATGCCGGTGCTATTTGTGAAGAAAAAGGATGGATCGATGAGGATGCGCATTTATTACCGACAATTGAACAAGATGACGATAAACAACAAGTATCCACTGCCGAGGATTGATGATTTGTTTGACCAACTACAGGGTGCGAAGGTGTTTTCAAAGATTGACTTGAGATCTGGCTACCATCAGCTGAGGATTAGGGCGACCGATGTCCCTTAGACAGCATTTCGCATTCGGTACGGGCATTATGAGTTTTGGTCATGTCATTTGGGTTGACCAATGCCCCATAAGAATTTATGGAGTTGATGAACCGAGTGTTCAGGCCTTATCTAGATTTGTTCGTGATAATCTGTATTGATGATATTCTTGTGTACTCCAGTAGCCGGGAGGAGTGCAAGCAGCACCTCGGAGTGGTTCTTCAGACTCTGAAGGATAGTCAGTTGTATGCTAAGTTCTCGAAGTGCGGGTTCTGGTTGAGTTCGGTTGCATTTGTTTCTGGGTCATGTTGTATCAGCAGAGAGTATTCAGGTGGACCCGAAGAAGATTGAAGCAGTCAAAAATTGGCCTCGACCAGCTTCAGTGACTGAGATTCGGAGTTTCTTGGGGCTAGCAGGTTATTACCGCCGGTTCGTGGAGGGATTTTCATCTATAGCAGCCCGATGACCAGATTGACCCAGAAGGGTGCCTAGTTCAGGTGGTCAGATGAGTGCGAGGAGAGCTTTCAGAAGCTCAAGACAGCTCTGACTACGGCCCCAATATTGGTTTTGCCCACAGGTTCAGGGCCTTATACAGTTTATTGTGATGCTTACCATATTAGGCTTGGTGCGGTATTGATACAGGATGGTAGAGTCATTGCTTATGCTTCGAGGAAATTGAAGTTCCACGAGAAAAATTATCCGGTCCATGATTTAGAGTTGGTATCCATTGTTCATGCTTTGATGATTTGGAGGCATTACTTATATAGTGTGACGTGTGAGGTGTACATTGATCACAAGAGTCTACAATACTTGTTCAAGCAAAAGGAGTTGAACTTGAGGCAGCAGAGGTGGTTGGAGCTATTGAAGGATTATGATGTTACTATTTTATACCACCCAGGGAGAGCCAACGTGGTGGCTGATGCTTTGAGTAGGAAGTCCGCCAACATGGTAGTCTTGCTTATATTCCGGTCAGCCAGAGACCGCTTGCCTTGGATATTTAGGCCCTGTCCAATCAATTTGTGAGGTTGGACATTTCTGAGCCTAGCAGGGTATTAGCTTGCACGGTCGCTCGTTCTTCTCTATTGGAGCGTATCTGTGATCGGCAATTTGATGTTCCTCATTTGTGTGTCCTAAGAGACACAGTGCAGCGTGGAGGTGCCATAAAGGTGACTCTAGATGATGATGGCATTTTGAGGTTGCGGGGGCGAGTTTGTGTGCCCAATGTCGATGGGATTCGAGAGTTGATCTTAGCGGTGGCCCATAGTTCGCGGTATTCTGTTCACCCGGGCGCCGCAAAAATGTATCAGGACTTGCGGCAGCATTATTGGTGGCGCAGGATGAAGAAAGATATTGTTGCATATGTGGCTCGATGTTTGACTGTTAGCAGGTCAAGTATGAGCATCAGAGGCCTGAGGGTTTGTTTCAGAGGATTGAGCTTCCCGAGTGGAAGTGGGAGAGGATTACCATGGATTTCGTTATCAGACTTCCGATGACTCAAAAAAAGTTTGATACTATTTGGGTCATTGTTGATAGACTGACCAAGTCAGCGCATTTCATTCCTGTTGAATCTACTTATTCATCTGAGAGGTTAGCTGAGATCTACATCCGAGAGATTGTTCGCCTTCATGGGGTGCCGGCATCTATCATTTCATATTGGGGTACGCAGTTTACCTCGCGCTTTTGGAGAGTAGTACAGCAGGAGTTGGGTACCCAGATTCAGTTGAGCATAGCGTTCCATCCTCAAACGGGCGGCCAATCCGAGAGGACTATTCAGATATTAGAGGATATGCTCTGAGCCTATGTTATTGATTTTGGAGGCTCTTGGGACTAGTTTTTTCCTTTATCAGAGTTCACCTACAACAACAACTACCAGTCCAGCATTCAGATGGCTCCATATGAGGCGTTGTATGGTAGGCGATGTCGGTCTCCAGTGGGATGGTTTGAGCCGGGAGAGGATCGGTTATTGGGCACAAATTTAGTCCAGGAGACCTTGGATAAGTCAAGATCATTCAGGACAGGCTTCGTTCGGCTCAGTCGCGGCAAAAGAGTTATGCGGATCTTAAGGTTCGAGATGTAGCTTTCATGGTTGGTGAGTGAGTATTGCTCCGTGTATCTCCTATGAAGGGCGTGATGAGATTCGGGAAGAAGGGAAAGCATAACCCTAGGTTCATTGGCCCATTTGAGATCCTTGATCGTGTGGGAGAGGTGGCTTACAGACTTGCCTTGCCACCTAGCTTGTCAGCCGTGCATCCAGTGTTTCATGTGTCTATGCTACGGAGGTATCACGGCGATCCAACCCACGTGTTAGATTTCAGCACTGTCCAATTGGACAAGGATCTGTCCTACGAGGAGGAGCCGGTAGCTATCCTAGACCGGCAGGTTCGACAGTTGAGGTCGAAGCGTTTTCCTTTAGTGCGTGTCCTGTGGAGAGGTTAGCCTCCTGAGGTATCGACCTGGGAGTTTGAGTTTGATATGCGGAGCCGTTAACCTCATCTATTTCCTGACTCAGGTACTTCTTTCTTTTGTCCATTCGAGGACGAACGGTTGTTTTAGAGGTGGAGGATGTGATCACCTGTTTCCTCATTTGTTCCGTGCTTCCGAGGCCTTGAAAACCTCATTTTTACTTGCCTCGATTTGCGTGAGCGGTCCGGGCGCATAGCCGGAAAGCTTTTATGTTGAAATATGTGAATTCTGTGAAAACTTTGAAGAATTTTGATATTAATATGATTAAAGTTGACTTCAGTCAACATTTTTGGTAAACAGACGTGGACCTATGATTTGATGGTCACGGAGGGTCCGTAGAAAAATATGTGACTCGGGCATGTGCCCGAAGTCGAAATTCGAGGTCTAGAACCTGAGTAAATGAATTTTCTGTTAAATTATTTTTCTGAAATTATTAAGGAAAATGGAAATAAAAATTGATTAAAAGACTATGGTATCGGGCTCGTATTTTAGTTCCGATGCCCAGTACATGTCTTAAATATGTGTTAAGCGCTTTCTGTAAAGTTTGGTCGAAATCGAACGTCGTTTGACACGTTTCAGACCTAATTATCTAAAGTTAGAAGTTTAAGAAGTTTAAAATGAAAATGATGATTTTGAGGCTTGATTCATTGATTTTGATGTTGTTTTGGCAATTTGATTGCTCGAGTAAGTTCGTAGGATGTTATTGAGTTAGTGTGTGTGATTGATTAGGAGCCCCGAGGGCTCGGGAGTGAATTGGGGGTGGTTCGGGGTGTTTTTACACTTAGGGAAGTAGCAGATTTTGCTGCATTTTTTGCACAGTCATTTTGAGCTTCGCGAACGCGGCCCCAGGCTCGCGTTCGCAGTGCTTTGGCCTTCCCCTTCTTCGCATTCGCGCCCTCTGTCCCGCGTTCGCGGTGCCTTGGATTTCCCTCTATCCCGTTCGCGTAACTTCTCTCGTGTTCGCGTAAGTCAACGGCCCTCTTCAGCGCGTTCGCGTAAGGCCTCACGCATTCGCATAGGCCATCTTTTGGACCCCAGCATTTTTTCTCTTCGCGTTCGCACTTCTCCACTCGCGAACACGATGGTTGTCAACTTGTGCCCTTCGCGAACGCGACCCTACTGTCGCGAACGTGTAGGGTAATATCGCACAGTGCTTTTTTTTTAAGTTTTCAGAAATAGTACATTCGGGATTTCTTCATTATTTCCACACGAGCTCTTCTCCTTCACCCTCCATAGACAAGTTTGAAGAACCTCTTCCTCCATAACTTCATAGGTAAGTGTTCCTAACTTCATTCCCTCTTAATTTCTTCATTTAATCATTAATTTCCTAGCCCTAAATCATGAAATCAAAGTAGAAATTAGGGGTTTTGGGTAGAGTTAGGATTTTGGAAATTTTGGGTGATTCAACCTCAATTTAGGGTCGAATCTTAAAACAAATTATATATTTGAACCCATGGGGTTATGGGTGACTAGGTTTTGGTCCGACCCTCGTATTTGGACCATGTGGGACCGGTGTCGAATTTTGGTATTTTTGGAAGAATGCTAGAAAACTCATTTCTAGGCTATGGGATTATGTTGTTGAGCCTTAATTGATATTATTGAATTAATTATGCCTAGATACCATTATTTCGGAGTCGGATTTTAGAGGAAAGGCGGTATTGGAGAGTTGATTGCTATTCTTTGGACCGAGGTAAGTTGTGTGCACGTGATTTTTGCCCTAAACAAATTATTCCAAAAGTTTCAAATAAAATAATTTTACAATTTTTATGAATTTTACTGCATTTTTGTGTTAATTGGTTGCATAATAATTCATATTAAAAAAATACAAAAATATATGCATTTGCATTAGGAATTTAATTTCACATTTTAGTATTAAGTAGATATTAATTCATTTTAGAACAATTTAAAGAAAATCACAAAAATAGTTCTTAGGCAATTTTAATTGATAGTTGTTGCATCCATCTTTAAATATGATCTTTAAATAATTTTAGGAGTTAAATGGTGTAATTAGATTTTTGTCTAAATTTTTACATTTGTATAAGATTAGAAAAAATACAAAGTAAAAGTACAAAATACAAAAAAATGAAAATGAATAAAAGAAAACAAGGGAAAAACAATTAAGCAATTGGGGCCAAAATAACCTAGCCCAGTTTGCCCTTTCCCATACCCGCTCCCAGGCCGGCCCAAACACATTTGCACCCGGTCCAGCCATATTCTTTCAAAACGACGCCGTTTTAACTCGGCAAATCTAAGCCCTTCAATCTGTTTAATCCAACGGTCCCAGCTCCTTCTCCAATATAAATAACAATATACTATCTTAGACCTAAGCCTAAACTTACCCCCCCTATCTCGTCTCTCCACACTCCTCAAACCCTAATTTCCGCCGCCCCCATTCTCCGATGAACTCGCCGGCGGCGATGACAGTAACTACACCAATCACCACCAAAATTATTCCCAAAACTCCTCTCAAACCCCTCTTCGTGAATATCCACCTTTCACATTCCAAATCCCACCCAAACAGCCTCAAGTCAGTGAAACCCTAGGGCGCCGCCATAGGTTCCTCCACCGCCGCCGCTGACCAAATCCTACCAAACTCACATCCCAGAATCACCCTTCTTCCCTCATTTCAAATTCCCGTTTGTTTCCTGTCAAAAGTCGCCGGAACTAGTCGAACCCTAAAACCAAGTTTTTCAGACTTAGCCATCAAAGGTCGTCATAGCCATGCAAGCGTGGCCCTCTGAAGTCACACGAGTGTCCAAGGCCTGGTCGACTTCCAAATGACTGAAGATTTTAAGATGGTAATGTCTTATTTTTCCTTCTTAGTCCTTGATTAAGTAATTCCCTGGTTATTCTTCTTCATCTTTTCTCGTTCCCTTTGGTTCAATGAGGTTCGATTAGGTTTTTCTATGTTAGTATTCTGATTTGGTCTAAAAATGGGTTAATTCTTTTCTTGTTATTTTTTTACTAAGTTAGGTTCTGAGTTGCTTAGGATTAGTAATTTTCGGGCAATTGTTTGTCAATAAATACATATGAATTTTTAGTTTAATTTGATTTTGTTTTGTTAGTCAGCTCATTAAGTGTTAATTTGGATTTAATTAGCAATCAATTGGAATTTTTGGGTTTTGTAGTCTGCCTGTTTAGTTGTAGTACGATTAGGGATTAGTTAAGGTTTAGTAATTGATTTCATGATTAATTGTTAGTTTAGTGGTTGTTTGATCAATTGTTGGTTTGATAACATTGAATTCTAAAGGCATTTAGCCTGTTTGGATATAGCTGATTGGATAGACAAGGGCAGTAATTTTGAGAGTAAAGTGAGGGCATTTCTGGTATATAAAATTAGTTAATAGTAATTCTTAGATGTATTAAGGGTAGTTTGGGCAATGGAAAAGGGTAGTTTAACTAGAAATAGTAAATTTCAGAATGAAGTGAGGGTAGTATAGGAATTATAATAGGTATAGAATCTTCTAGATTGAGCCTTAGTATAGATTTCAATAAAATAGGTGTAGTAGCCTGTAGCACAAATCAGAAATGAAGGTTAAAAATAAAAATAAATAAGGACTAATGTGTAAAAAAGTAAAATCTGAAATTCCCTCCAATTTTGTCTATAAAAGGGCATGTCCCTTACTTGTTTTACAAGTTTGGAGCCCCAATATTCCCCCAAAAATACCCTCAATCTCTGCAGATCTGAAATTTAAAAATTCAAATCAGAATTTCTTAGATTTTAGCTTTCTTCATATAGAAAAACCAAAAACAACAGAAATCCAAGAGAAAAATCCAAAACTGTTTCATTACCTTTAGCTTATTTAGATACCAGTTTGAATTCAGCCTTGGAGTTCATTTAAAAAAAAATATATGGTTTAATCTCTCTGATTTCTAATCAATCTGAAATTATATGGAGTCATTTGAACATTGGTGATTGGTTAATCGGAGTCAGTTGAAGATTATTGTTTGGATACATCGATTCATTGGTAAATTGTGTTTATCTGGTGCTACTGTGGGCGCTTTATTGAGCTTTACTTGGTTTTTTTTAAAACTCTTCTTCGAACTACGGATTATTATTACTCCTTCATTGAGTGTTGCTAGGTTAGAGGTTGATTTCTGAGCTGCTTTTGAAATTGCTACTGCTGACATTCTCCCCTTCTGCTTAACTCAAATTCCAGGTACTTTTCTAGTGCATTTGATGTGTGAAGGATCGAATCGCTCAGTGTATAATGATTATTTGGAGAAATAAAATGTGGCTCATGTTAATTTGATGTATGCTTATTTGTAGTTATGACATTTGAATCGTTATATGTCCTGTAGCAGTAGCGGAGAATTAGTTGATTGAAATACTTTACAATTTATAGTAACTGGATTGTATAACTGTCACTTTTTGGGTTTGTATGATGAGTTGAACGCCTGGTTTAGTTTTAGCAGAGGTTGCATTGGCCTTAAGCCTTAGCAACTAATTTTAGTAATCCAGACCCTAAATCATCAAATCCTTTGGGTAATGATTACTGGTTTATTAATGTTAATTTTAATTAGTTCGGAAACAGTTGATTTGCTATCACTGTAATTAAAAGTTGATCCATACTTTCAGTTTGATTTTTGTCTTTAATGACCTATAAGAGCTCACTAGTTGGCGGGTAATTACACTAATTTCAGTTGGAATGGGAATTCAAATGCCCAATATTTCGTCAAATTGAACAAGTGGATATCGTTTTTACCTTGCTATAATTGCTGAACATTTGGAATTATCAGAAATGCATTCAACAAATCCTAGTGTTTAAGTGAAATGGCGTTCAGTTTGGTTAAACGACCCAGGCTCAGTAGCTTGGCCCAAAAGTTTGGGCTTCAGTTTACTTGATACGC
>MU755975.1:59632-71321 GCA_026770625.1 Nicotiana glauca | reverse complement strand
AGTAGAGAAACCAAAAATGAGAGAGTCCGTTTAGTGAAAACTCGCAGAGAGCACTATCGGGCGACGTTGAGAAGATAAATGAGAGAGGTCGATTAGCGAAAACCCGCAAAGGGCGCTATCGGCCGAAAAGGGGGATACCTCATCGCTGAAAATCCTGGCAAGGTTCCTTGGTTCGGAAATGCGATTCAATGGATTTGTAAGAAGACGGAAGTTGGTGCGGGTCGGGCGTCCAGTCGAAGAAGCATGTCATGTCTATTTGAAGTCAGCATGCACCCCAGATAAGTCTTTCTTTTCCCCTGAAAGGGACGCTTCTATTTTTAAATTCATCTTTTCCACTCTCTGTTTGCTTTTCCTTGAATCCCTTTCAGTTTAACCCTAAATTCCGAAACTGGTTACAAAGGAAAAGGTGGCAGGACTGGTTTCATAGAGTTCCGTCTGGCAAGAGGCAAAGAAAATACACAGCCTCAGTGGCGCGTCAGTCCAATCCTGACTGACCATGGTGGATGATCGTTTCCGAAGTAAAAGACATTGGAAAAAAGAAAAAAGTCAAAGGCAAAGGTCCTAAGAGCAGAATAAAGTGAAAGGGCCAGGGCCCACACGGGCAAGTCCTCATGAAGACATAAAAGTTGAGTTTGATTGGGTTTGAAAGAGTTCCTCTCTCAAATCGGCAAGCAGCAAAGTTCTCAACAGAAATGGGACTGCGATCAAGCAATTAAGATGATCAAGGCCAAAAAACCAACCACCATTTTCAAACTAACAAATTGTTCTTTGTGGAAATTTAAAACAGGTGTAATGCAGGCGACCATACAAGAAACGGACGCAACTTGGAAGAGAAAATGCGCATGCACTAGAACAGCTTTATGGTAGGGAATCAACCGAAAGGCAAGTTTTCTCCTCTAATTCTCTCATGCGTTTGTCGCTAAATAAAGAAAATAAGAAAGGATCGAAGAAAGAAGAAAAGAAGAATGAAAATGAAAATCCCAAAAGAAAAATAAATCATGATAGCATAAGGCCCCATTCCCTATATATCCCGGCATAACCCGCGGATCTCCCTGGCATAACCCAAGGAGCCTTTTCTTTCCAAAATCCCGGCATAACCCGCGGATCTCCCTGGCATAACCCAAGGAGCCTTTTCTTTCCAAATCCCGGCATAACCCGATGACCTCCCCGGCATAACCCGTGGACTTTTCCGGCATAACCCGTGGACCCTTTCCGGCATAACCCGATGACCTTCCCGGCATAACCCATGGACTCTTTCCGGCATAACCCGATGACCTTCCCGGCATAACCCGATGACCTTCCAGGCATAACCCGTTGACCCTTCCGGCATAACCCGTAAACCTTTTCCGGCATAACCTATGAACCTTTTCAGGCATAACCCGATGACCTTCCCGGCATAACCCGTGGACTCTTTCCGGCATAACTCGATGACCTTTCCGTCATAACTCGATGACTTTCTCGGTATAACCCGTGGACCTTTCCGGCATAACCCGATGACTTTCCCGGTATAACCCGTGGACCTTTCCGGCATAACCCGATGACCTTCCCGGCATAACCCGTGGACTCTTTCCGGCATAACCCGATAACCTTCCCGACATATCCCGTGGACCTTTTCCGGCATAATAGCCCAGCACGACCTGGATCCGTTCACAAAGGATACACAATCCTGATTTGACTGTTTAGATATGTGTCACAACTAACTCACAAAATTTTCCTACTGAAAACTAGGGCAGAAAATTTCGTTCGTTTGTCTTTGAGTCTTAAGCAGGTTGACCTCGAGGCACAGGGATCAAGACGACCTACAGAGTGAGTCCCAATCCAGAGAGAAGAAAAGTAGAAAAGAACAAAAAATAAAAGAAGATGAGCTCAAATACTGGAGCAAACAAAGGCGCGAATTGCTCGAAGTCCGATCGAAGTCACAAGCTCCGCCAATCCCGTTTCACTCAATGTTGTAGAAATAAACAAGCACCTACAACCTGCGAGCATCAAGATTCAGATCGAAGTCTACAGCAAAATCAATTAAGACTCAAGATCAAGTTTTCAAGAGAATTATAGATAGGAATCTTGTAACTCATAGTTGATAAACATAACTAGCTTAGCTTCGATTTTCCTTTTGGTGTAATAAGGAGGTCAGTAAGCAGTAGCGGTAATAACCACAGCAGCAACAACAAGATCGCAGCTTCATGGTAGCCCCAGCTACCAAAACTTCCCGAACTACATTGACCTGATTCCCTTTTAGCCAGGGATATGTAGGAGGCCTCCCGAAGCAAGGGCTCGGTCAATTTCTTTCAAAATTCTTCACACGGAGTACTCGAACGGGCAAAAATCGCTCGTATCCGCTCATTTATCTTTGCCCGAAAACCCTTCGTATTTTCGAACAAAGAGGGGCAGTTGTGAGCACGTGATTTTTGCTTCTCAGAAACTACTCCAAAAGAAATCGAAAAAATAAAACAAGTTACCTTCGGGTACAATTTTGAGAATTTACTTGATGTTTTGGTAATTGTTTGGTCCGTAAAATGCTCACCTTGTTGTAGTTAAATAAAAATACAAAAAAAGTATATGTTGCATGAATTCAGGAGTTAATTGTGCATTTTTAGAAATTAATCAACCATAATTTGGTTAAAAGAAAATTACAAAAAATATGTATTTCGTGTCTTATCACTGTGTGATTTTATTTTTTTTATTCGTGTGTTAATGGTTGTGAGTAGTAATTAATATTTGTGTGATTTTGATTTATTTAATTTTGTAAATTATCTAGGAATTTTAGTTAATTGAAGAAGGAAAGAAAAGGGTTTAAAATATGAAGCAAATTGGATTTGGGCCAAAATTTTAAACCAAAACAAAGCCCAAACGTCCCGGTGACCCGGTCCAAACCAGTCCGTCTCTGAGACGGTCCAAACGATATCGTTTTTGAGCCTCAAACCTGGACCGTTGATCAAATAGATCTAACGGTCCAATTCAGCTTTTGCATAATTGAAACGACGTTGTTTTGAGCGAGTTGATCTTAGCCGTCCATTTTCAATGATCCAACGGCCTCAACCTTTCCTCATAGCCCGGTCCATTTTTACCCGGGTCAACCCAACCTCCCAATTTAGCCAAACGCCACCGTTTCATCTAAGTGGATTGATCCAGGCCGTTGATCATGCTTGATCAAACGGCCAGGATCAAATCCATCCCATGGTATATAATCCTAAGCCCTCACCCCACACCCCCTAAGCCAAACCCCATCCCCTTTCGTCTCTGAGAGAAGAACCAAACGACCCCTAAACCCTAAGCGCCGCCCCCATTCCCCTCGCCTGAAAACCCGGCGGCGCCGGCTCTGATGCCCGCCAAACTCACACCCCCGAACCGCCCTGATCCCCCTCTCTCCAAATCCTTACACCTTTTACATCGAATCGTCCCGTGGCTTCTCTAATCTTCGATCGAAGATTCGAGCAAAAAACGAAACAACCTTAACCTGCTCCAAAATCATACCAGACCTTCCCCTAGCTTCCCTCGTCACCAAGCCATGGTTGGTTTGGTTCGAATCGAACCCAAACTACTCGAACCCCCAATCCGAGCCCAAGAACCCTAGAAAAAATCGAGCCTGGTTGAAGATTTTTTGATGGTTCAATGGACTTTAGTCGAAGTGTTCTCAGTTGAGAACACTCGACTAAGGTCCGCTTGGCCTCAAAAGTTTCAAGTCCGAAATTGGTCCAAGTCCGTTTTGATTGCTGATTTTTCCTTTTGAGGTATTTCTTCTTCTTTTCTTCTATCTTTATTTATTTAATATCTGTTTGTTAGTTCAGTTTTGTTATTATTTTTATCTTTTTCGATTTTTGTTAACTTTTCTGTTTCTTCTCCTTAAGACCTTTTATTTGGTCGATTGTTTGTTTCTGTTTGTTTGTTAATTGTGTTTGTTATAGAATACATATTCGTTTCGATTAATATCGTCGAATAATTTGTTTCGCATTTCCCCTGTTTTGCCCAAGAACTGTAAATCACTGTTTGTGCGTCGATCATTTGTTATCGATTATATGTGTTGTAATTGATTAAACGAATGTTGTCGATTAGTTGTATATGTTTGTCTGTTAGAACAATATGGCAATATTGTTATTAATGCTATCTAAATTGGTCCGAATCATTGGTTGAATTGAATCCTAATGCGTTTATTGCTGAGTTTAATGGATAACTGGATAAATCTTGAGTTTAAGATTACATTTTAGGTAAGCTTACATTCAGAATCTAGGTTGGTTATAGCCGCATTCTTAATAAGTTTTCAAGGGTAGTTTGGAGTTTGAGAAGTTGAAAATGGTCCGGTGAGTTATTTTGTCAGGTGATACTAGTGGATTAATAAGTTAATACATTGATCAAGTACACTTTAGAGTCAAGGAACAGGAGTCACATGGGCACCCTTTCACAATGTTAAGGGATTTTTGAATAGAATTACAAGCTGCCACATGCTTAATTAAATAGAAAAATGCTGCCCATACTTAATTAAAATAGGAAAATAGGCTGCACATACCCCTGTGATTTAAATAAAGGAAGAAACAGGTCAGTGGAAGTATTGACTAATATTTGATATTCTGAGTGGGGAATTCAGGGAATATTATTGTTAAAAATGGTTTCCTAATGAACTTTAGTGTAAAAACAGGCTGTAAGGGGCTTTGATTTTGGTTATATAAGAAAATTTTCAGAAACAGTAGAGGGGGCTTTTTTTTGGAGTTTAAAAAAGATCAGATTAAGTTTGAAAGGAAAACAGTTCAATTACTCCCTTTGAAGTTTGTTTCTTCCAATCTATAACTGAACTCCAGTCCCTTAAGTCTCTCTTCTTTAAAAAAAAGATTGGAATACAGTTTGAACAGAGGGCTGTGTCCAGTGACACTATTACATCAGTTTTGAGAACAGAAACAGTCCAAATTTTTGTTTTTTGTTCTATAGTGGGGTATTCAAATCGATCTGTGTAGTTTTTTTCAAATTGGTTTTGAGTTTTTGCTGGATTCTAAGTTGTGTTCCTTCGCTATTGTTGGTCCTGCTGTTTGTCTGCTGTGTTTGAAGCTGCTACTGATCTCTTCCTTCTTCATCTCTTTTGTCGAATTCCAGGTACACATTTCCGAAACTGTGTTGATATCGCTTCCCCTGTTTGACAATAAAATGAAATCGAGGCTTAAGCCCTACTGTGGAACTGTAATCTGATTAAATTCTATTAGGTTTGGGATGATTACGATTAAATTAGGACTGCTTTAGATTACATTGGATTTTGTAATATTAATTTGGAACATTAGAAGCATAGTTTGTTGAATTAACTGTTAGTTTAAATGCATAGAACTCGAATACATCTCGAGTTGGAAACTAATTCAATAACTTGATATGTATTAAGTGTTGATATTTGACGATTAGGAGTAGATAATTCTCGTAGTGCATTCGTTAAAATGGGTTCACGATAATGCTATAGTTATTTCCCTAACTGTTGCCTCATGTACTTGACTAGGAAATAATTCAGTAGTGAATCAACACTTCCGTATCACGTTTGTATAAACGGCATTGAGTCGCTAAGATTAATTCATTTTGAGCTGGTATTAATCTAAAAACATAGGGTAATCATGGCCATATCTAATTCTAATTGAGCGTCGTATGCTTTTGTAAAAGTCATGACTAGAATAAATCATGATTACACGTAATCAAGTCATCCAATAGTCCCCTTTGGTAGCATAACCTGAAAAAACTTCATTGGCATTTATTTTATGAGAATTGAAACGTTACTGGGATTCAATGGCCCACTTCAAGCGTTATAGGCTCCCGGGTAAAAAATGAACGACCCTGGCCCAAGTCTGATTTCCATATTCGTCAGGGGCCTGAGTCTATGTTGCGACTAGGCCTGCTTTGTTTAAAAGTTTAAATGTATAGTTTTAACATAATAAAGCGGTTTAAAGTTTAATAAGAGCACATAATTTATATTATGTATTAAAATCAGATATTTTAGCCATTTATAACAGTTTAAGCGACCGTGCTAGAA
Organism: Nicotiana glauca; assembly: GCA_026770625.1. NCBI lineage: Eukaryota > Viridiplantae > Streptophyta > Magnoliopsida > Solanales > Solanaceae > Nicotiana > Nicotiana glauca. Next base: position 65,326 of record MU755975.1, on the reverse strand, counting down.
CCACGGGATCCGGGGGTGCCTAACACCTTCCCTTGGGTCAACAGAATTCCTTACTTAGAATTTCTGGTTCGCAGACTTCGTTTGGAAAGTCAAAAATTTCCTCGATTTGGGATTTAAATAATTCGGTGACTTGGGACACCATAATTCATTCCAAGTGGTGACTCTGAAATAAACAAATAATCTCATTTCGTATATTGTCACTTTAAATGGAAAAACTCCCTCGTATTTACCCTCCGGGGTTTAGGTGCGCAAAAAGGAGGTGTGACATGTGTTATACTGATAGTGATATGAGTCTGATGGCCTAAACTTGATGCCACAAGATGGCTTGATATTGCACTTGGGCCGTAAGGGGTCCCTCCCGGAGCTGCACACCTCCAGTGAGCGTCGTCGACGTTAAATGGATCGGGCTGCATGCCGCAGTGATATGTGGATCGGGTTGCACGCCACAGCGGTACTAGTACTGTTCTATGTGTTTACTTTATTTTATTTGTCTGCCATTATCTGTTGTCTGTTACTTCATGCAAAATCTACTTGATTGCCTGGCATTCTCTAATGGCTGAGTGTTATGCCGAGGGGCAGATTTATGTGCTTATCTACACTATTTGTTTGCATTCATTTGCATGACCGCTGAAAAAGTCATTTTCAATAGATGTTAAACTGAGCTAAGATGTCTCACTAAAGATTTCACAGCTTCCCTGTTTTTCTTATTTGGGTCTTACACTGTTTCTATACAGCATGATGATGTATTATATGTGATTTTTTGCTGCTCAGATGTTATTTACCTTTATTACTCACTGAGTTGGAGTACTCACTTTACTCCTTGCACCTCGTGTGCAGATGCGGGTATTTATTCACCTGGTAGCGGTTTGGCTGAGCAGAGTCAGAGATATAAGAGTTTAACGAGGTGACTGCCAGCGTTCGCAGCATCGTTTTTCTCCCTTTGTTTGTTATTCTTGGTTCGTGTTCTTTTAGACCTTGTGGTTGTACTTACACTCTAATAGATGCTCTGACTTGTGACACCCCGATTAGGGTTGTGTTGGGTTGTATTCCCGCTAATTAATATTATTAAGTCATATTTAAGTTGTTTATTCATGTTTAACTATTTTTTAAAAGACGAGTTGGGTTAGTTGGTTGGCCTCGTCTTCACGAGAGGCACCATCACGACCAGTATGGGGTTTGGGTCGTGATAAGTTGGTATCAGAGCCTAGGTTACTAGGTCTCACGAGTCATGAGCAGGTTTAGTAGAGTCTCGCAGATCGGTACAGAGACGTCTGTATTTATCCTCGAGAGGCTGCAGAACCCTTAGGAAAACTTCACATTCTTGAATTCTTGTCGTGTGTCCTTGATTCGGCTTGAAAAGTAACTCTTGAAATTCCTTCCACGCGTTCGCATGCGCGCACGAGCGCTCAGTATTAGATGTGCCTTGATGGCTTATGATTCCCCGAGCGAGGGGCGAGATGTGATCTTTGTGAGTTGATGTTGGGCCAGTGTGGAGGACTTGAGGCCGGATCATTGCCTATGGCTTGAGCATCGAGGTGCTGATTGTGTGAACATGTGTTTTTGAACTTATACGTTCGGTATTGTCCCTACTAGTGGAAGTGACGACTGGATAGCCACGTGATGAATATGTTAGTACTGCGAGATATATCTATATATATGACTTGGAAGTGATGAGGAAGGTCTAATGGATGTTAGATGAACCATTAAGTGTTTGATTTCCATTGTAATTGAATGTGTAGCCCCAAGATATGGGCGCGTGAGGAATCTTTTCATGTTTTCCCGTTGAGAGTGAAGTAAATTTTATGTTGTTGTACGAGTTCAGACTCGGGAAGACTAAGTAACTATGTAATGTGTATGATGGTGGAAGGTATACAGGAATGTTATATTGAGGCGAAGCAGGTGGGTTATCTCCCGCGGAGTGTGCTGAAGTGGTGTGATCCTTATATGTATGTTAGAAGATCTCATGTGTAATTGAAGGGTACGTGTTGAAATTTGAAATTTCGGGCCGCTTAAGAGAGTGGGCTTAACTGTTGCAGGGATGAATGCGAGGTTTGCAGAAGATCTAAAGTGTTGGATGATAGATGTTCTCACAAACTTATAAATGATTTGAGTTTAATCTCACTATGGTAATGTGGCATCAATAGAGTAAAAAGGTTAGGATTTATTGGGTATATCTTGATCTATGGCTTCGAGCCAGGTGGGGGAGTCTGCTGTGAGCAGTTGATTGCACGGTTAGGTGCTATGTTGGTCCCAGTTTGGGGCATGCGAGTGAATTATCTATGGCTAAAGTAAAGGAAATTTTTTGACAAAGGTTATATTATGCTTCATAGGGTATGAGAATCACGGAATGTCTAGAGTGTTGTTGGTAAAGAATGCTCCGCGCATAGAGGAGGAAGTTGCTTGGTTGTATTGGGACGAGGACTTCATTTTGCGGTATCAGAGTGCCAATGAGGCACGGGTGGTTCGGTTCGTTAGGTCAGGTAAGTTGCAGTTTGAATAAAAGTAAATGACTTGCGAGGATGGCTCTAATATGCTCAAGATTCTACAGGGAATAATCGGGTATTTTAAAGTTGCATGTGTGGTTAGAAACTGTGTTTTCATTGGAAGAGGTTCAGAATTATGGTATTCCTATGTTAATTATGGGAATTTTATGTATCAGTATCAGAAAAGTAAAGGTAACGGATTTAGATTCGCAAGAAGTTCCGTAGAGTAAAGTATTCTGGAATGGGGTGTTTTGGGGAATATTTAAGGGAATATTCAACGGTTTATGGGCTTCGAACAGTGTGGTTTTATGCTTGGGTCTCGTGTGGTAAGCCCGGGTTGAGTCATTGTGGTGCTACAGCAAGAGGAAATATCAAGTTGAAGATGAATTAGAAGGAAACTTAAAAAGATGGAGTAGCTTGATAGTAGACCGAATCGGCATGGTAAGGATATGATTAATTCTTTGTGTGTGTTCAAGGTAATGAGTTCATACAGGTATTTTGTAGCAATGTTCTTGGGTTTTGACGGCTTGCTTAGCTTGGTCCAGTTAGGAGGATTCAGTCCTGGCAGTTTAGTTTGTGCAAATGGAATTGGGAGAGTTCTTGTTGGGTTTTACCATGGTTTAGAGATGTATATTTTCTATGGGCATGCGGGGCATGGGATGTATAATGATTTTTCTTCTAGATGGGATCAATGGAAGTTCTTAGCTAGATAAGCTACAGTTCAGAGCTGAAAGGGGGTTCATAAAACTCTTAAACAGCGGGTAGCCTCAGATAGTTAAGGGAATGATATTTCTAATTGGAAGGGATTTGACGATAGTATATGTTCAAAAAAGGGGTAATGTGATTAAGTTGATGGCACTTCGGTAGTATTGTGGCACTTTCTTGTTAGATCGACTGGTGATATTCGGGTTTGCTTGGTGGCACATGGAAATTTTAGAGTATCTATCGTGGAATTATTTGGGTATCAAAGGTGTAGCATGTGTTCGGACGGCGGAATTCGGGATCAGGTATTATGATTCGTGTGCTATATGAATATGGAGAATGGAAATTCACATTTTTAGGTTATGACGTGGTTGTAGATCGTGTGTATCGGCACTGTGGAGTGATTACCGGGATTCAGAGGCCGAGTGAATCATTTGTTGCTTGGTATATTAGATCTTGGATGTGATAGTAGGTTAGACTAGTGTAAGCACGTAATTTTTGCCCTACATGAAGATAACTCCTAAAAATAGATCAAAATAATTTTTATTGATTTTTTAGGAATTTTCTTTTATTCAGTTGCATTTCATGCATTTTAATATTTTAAAATCAAAATAATAAATACCAAAAATACTTGGCATTTGCATTTAGAATTTAATTTCACATTTTAGGATTAATTAGTAGTTGAGTTACTTTTAGGAAAAGGAAAATAACAAAAATGGTCCTTTTTACATTTTTAGTTTTAATTTGTTTTAGTTTGCATTTAAATAGGGAATTTGTGTAATTGGAAATTTGGAAGTATAATTTTAGAGTCAATTTGAGTTTTGGTTTTTAATTTAACATTTAACAACAACAACAACAACAACAATAACTACCCAGTATAGTCCCACATGGTGGGGTCTGGGGAGGGTAATATGTACGCAGGCCTTACCCCTACCCGATAGGGCAGAGAGGTTGTTTCCAATCGACCCTCGGCGAAAGATCGAGAAAAGAAAAAAACAAAAACAAAAATAGAAAGCATTAGTGACTCCAGAATAAACCACAAAAAACCTGATATATAAAAGGACACAGTAAACAAAGCAACAACATGAACAAAAGGCATTAGTAATTCTAGGAGTAGTCACAGAAATACTTACAAAACCATAGCCAAATGGAGAATGTCATGCAATACACTACACCAAGCCTATCGGGAACCCCCCCGACCCATCCCTACCCCGCGAAATAATAGAAGCCCCTATCCTACAACCTTGATACTAGACCTCCAGACTTTCCTATCAAGGGCCATGTCCTCGGAAATCCGCATAATAGCCATGTCCTGCCTAATCACCTCTTCCCAATACCTCTTGGGCCTCCCTCTGCCACGACTCGCGCCAACTACCGACAGCCGCTCGCAACTCCTCACCGGTGCATCGGGGCTTCTCCTCCGCACATGCCCGAACCACCTGAGTCTCGCTTCTCGCAGCTTCTCATCCATTGGGGCTACCCCCACCATTTCCCGAATAACTTCATTCCTGACCCTATCCAACCTGGTGTGCCCGCACATCCACCTGAGCATCCTCATCTCCGCTACCTTCATTCTCTGAATATGAGAGTTCTTCACCGGCCAGCACTCCGCCCCGTACAGCATGGCTGGTCTAACCACAGCTCTATAAAACTTCCCCTTGAGATTCTGTGGCACTTTCTTGTCACACAAGACTCCCGACGCAAGCCTCCATTTCGACCACCCGGCCCCTATTCGGTGAGTGACATCCCCGTCGATCTCTCCGTCTCCCTGAATCACCGACCCAAGATATCTGAAACTGTCCTTCTTGGCGATGACCTGAGAACCAAGCTTCACGTCCCTACCAACTCCTTCTTCGCTCGGCTCGGAGCTAAACTTGCACTCCAAGTATTCAGTCTTAGACCTGCTTAGTCTGAAACCCTTTGACTCGAGGGTCTGTCTCCAAACTTCCAACCTCTCATTAACACCGACCCTCGACTCGTCTATTAAGAGAATATCGTCAGCGAATAGCATACACCATGGCACGTCCCTTTGGATATGCCGAGTTAGAGCATCCATCACCAAAGCAAATAGGAGAGGGCTGAGCGCCGATCCTTGGTGAAGCCCCATTACCACCGGGAAGTGGTCTGAGTCGCCACCCACCATCCTAACCCTCGTCTTAGCGCCATCATACATATCCTTGATCATCCTAATGTAGGCCTCCGGCACGCTCTTCGCCTCCAGGCACCTCCATAACACCTCTCTTGGAACCTTATCGTACGCCTTCTCCAAGTCGATAAACACCATGTGCAAGTCCTTCTTCTTGTCCCTAAACTTTTCCACCAATCTCCTGACAAGGTGCATAGCTTTTGTGGTGGAGCGGCCCGGCATGAAACCAAACTGGTTCACAAAGATAGACGTCATCGCCCTCACCCTCGCCTCAACCACCCGCTCCCATACTGTCATGGTGTGGCTTAGTAATTTGATGCCTCTATAGTTATTACAACACTGGATATCACCTTTGTTCTTATA
>MU755975.1:26977-55058 GCA_026770625.1 Nicotiana glauca | reverse complement strand
ACAAAAATACTTCCCCCCAAAATTTTCCCCCACATAAAACCTTCCCCCAAAACTACTCCCCCACATAACACCCTACCCTACACACTCTATAAAACCAAAAACTACACAAAAATAGGAAAAAAAAATGGAAAAGGATTACAAAAAAAGTAACGACTAAAATCAGAAATTAGCGCAGCTGATAACGGGAGACCCCCCCTGCTTGGAATTCAGCTTCTTCAGACGTTACCCCTGAAATTTCAATCTCTCCCACATATAGGCAAGAACAGAGCAGCCATAAACGACCACCAAATTCGCCAGAAAATTCCAGCAGCCATCGCTTCCTCACCACCATAACTGGTCGGAATCTGACGACCACACACACACATACACGCGAAAGCACACAGAGATACAGTTGCTTCAATCATTTTGATTTTCAGATTTGTCATGAAGTTCATGTGAATTTCAGAGTTTCGTTCTCTCTAGTTTTAATAGAAATTGGCTCAAGTTCGGTCATGGAGTTTTGTTTGAATGTTATTACTATTTCGTTGGCTCGGTGGTGATTGGTCGAGGTCGTCGGGTGAGATTGCCGTTTGACAACTCCTTTTCTATTTAGAGGTTGCTGGCCAAAATTTTTGCGTTTGAGGTTTGTACGTTTCTTCGATTTGGTTCGTGGTTTTGCTCGACTTGATAGCTGTCCTTAATCGAACGGTGGAGCCGAGTTTTGTATCTGTCGATTTGATATTGAGAATGATGTTCGGCTAAACAGGTCCCTTTCCACTCTTAGATTTGTATTTTGCTTGATTTTCCATGAATGAATTGATTGAAGCTACCTTTAAATTTAGTGAGTGAATCCCGTTGAATGCAATTACTGTGTTTATGAGTTAGTAACATTTCCTAAATATATATTTAGTTTGAACGTTGCATGCTATTGTCTGCTGATTTTGTCGCCTATAGTGAGTTAACTTGCGATAGTACAGATATTTGAATACGTAACCCTGCCAATGACAACTGCTAGATTTGGGTTTGAATTGTAGTTATCCTGATGATGTATAGTTGTGGGCATTGATCCAAAGATTTGTAAGTTCAAGATCCAAAGTGAATTATTAATAAGCAGCAGTAGTAGTAGTAGGATATTTATAAGTACAAAGATCCAATCCTTTGACGTTCTCTCTATTTTGCTGGTATATTTGGAGGAATATTTATATATTTTAGGATTATCATTTGCACCACTTGGAGTAATGTATAAATTCTTCTATCATTAATTTATGACTAGACATGTACTTGGATGATTTGGGCAATATCACTTTGATTATGTGTGAAATTCTACAGAGGCTATGTTTGCGCTCAGAAATTTGAGATGTGCCATTTAGCCAATTCCATGGCCCTCGCAGATTACAAATGCGAAATTGATTTAGGCACGCTAGTTAATAATATTACTTTCTTAAACTCGGGTGCGTATTGATGCGACCCAAATCCAAATCTCGATGAAGTCAAAATGTGTTGACAACCATGGGTGCATTGATTGCGACGTGGTTCGAAATGCGTTTTCACGACGTCGCAAGTCTTTTAAAATAAATAATAATAAAAAGCGGTTTATGAATAAAGGCACATAAGATAGCATGTATTAAAATCAGATAAAATCAAATACAACAGTTAAGCGACCGTGCTAGAACCACAGAACCCGAAAATGCCTAACACCTTCTCCCGAGTTAACAGAATTCCTTATCCAGATTTCTGGATCGCGGACTGTAATACAGAGTCAATATTTCCTCGATTCGGGATTAAACCGGTGACTTGGGACACCATTAATCTCCCAAGTGGCGACTCTGAATAATTAATAATAAATCCCGTTCTGATTGTCCTTTAAGTGGAAAAACTCATTTACGCCCTCGTGGGTTTAGTGAAAAAGGAGGTGTGACAACTAGTTGTCTCCGTGTTGGGGTTATTCTGGACCATTGCACCATGAGTTGTGCCGGAAATGCCACAGATTGAGTGGCGATGATCGACAAACTATGTCCTATTGAAGTGGCTTTATATTCCAAAGACCCAGCGGATGGCTGGGAAGGATTGTTTTTCTTAATTGGGCCTTCGTGATGGATGTCAGTGCAAAAGTTTCTACCATTGATTCAGTTCCAGTGTTGAAGGACCTTCGGATGTGTTTCTTATGGCCGGGCATGTTGCCGGGCGAGGTTGTTGATTTCGGTATTGATTTTGTGTCGGGCACCGTATCATAGGGCTCCGGCAGGAGTTATGGTGGTGAAAGGAGCAGCTTCAGGCTTCCTTGGTGAGGAGTTCGTTGGAAGGCCAATGTAGATGCGTGTTCTAGCTTGAGTCGGCTTGGTTGGCCCCGAATTGTATTGTTGAAGGATAGGTTGATTCGACCGTTGTTGAGCTTATCAGTGATCTGGAGAGATCTATGAGTTGTTTTTCTATGTGGAGAGACGTTATAATTTGTTGGTTATAGGCACATATGGTGCGGTTCGATTGGGGTTCATTGTGGAAGTCGAGCGAGAAGAGTAATTGGGTGTTTCTCGGTGAATGGCGTATTGGTTATGTTCTATCGGGTTTGCATGGTACGTATTACTTGTTTCACCGTGGGTGTAATGATTTGTTTCGATTGCCGACATCAAATTGTGCATGGTTGTCAATTTCGAGCATAGTGAATTGAGGTGTCTCATGTGGAGCAGTGGTTGGATAGGATCGTGCATTGCAGCGAGGCTATATGGAGATATGACCTTGTGAGTTGGATTTGTGTGTTCTATTCTATAAGGTGAGACGTGTTCTCAGCCTTGCATTGTGGTGGTATTGGTGAGGTTGATATGCAGCTCCTGCGTTTGGGTCATTTTCATGGTTTGAGTATATTCGGACCGTTGCTTATTGGCGTGCGTATAATGCTAGTTGTGGCTTAGGCCTCTATTGATGTGACATGTCACCAGAGTGATATGTATGCGATCGCGTAGTGTCAAGTAGTTTGTGCATGGCGATCGTAGGGATGATGATGCTATCGCATAGTGTAAAATGTGGAGCTGAAATTTTGTGCTTTGCAATCGCGAAGGTTTTCCAGCAATCGCATAGGAGGCATCATCAGCTGGGCAGAAGGGTTTTTTAAACATATTTTATCCGCGAGCCTAAGTCATTTTCCTCCATTGTTGAGTATTTTTAGAGATTTTTAGGAGCAATTGAAAAGGGATTCGAAGAGGATTGGTTAGAGGTAAGTTCTATGAACAAAAAAAGTAATTATTATGTGAAATTAACCTAGAAATTCATGGAAATTTAGCAAAAATTGGAAGAACTAGGGCTTGGGATTTTGAGATTTTAAATTGGGATTTGAGGGGTCATTTGGACTCTGATTTTGGTGTTCTTTATATGCATAGACTCGTGGTGAGATAAGAAACCCGTTGATGTAAAAATTTCCGAGTTTCGAGAAGTGGGACCGGGGCTTGGGTTTTGTTAATTCGGAATTTGTTCCCATTATTGATTGTTTTCGATTGGGCTTTGTTCCCTTAGCATATTGTGATGTATTCACTCTGATTCTGGATAGGTTCAACGCGAGTGGAGGCTGATTCGAGAGGCAAAGGTGTCGCGAGCTGGAGATTTTACCGGTTGGAGGTGAGTAATGATTGTAAATGATATCCTGAGGGTTTGAAATCCGGATTTGCACATCGTAGTGCTATATTGAGGTGACTTGCACGCCGGATAGCGAGCGTGGGTAGAGCACTGTTGGGGATTGTGACTTGGTCCATCTCGATTGATGAATTTACTGCGTATTTGACTGAAATTTACTTTTTATCATCATAATTTGGACTGATTGTCATATTCGGGCTTCGAACCAATTATTTGAACCTCTTCGGGGATGGTTGTTGATATTTCCTCGCTGTTTCGATTCTATACTCTAACTCAGTCATGTAATTTCTACTGTTTTCAAAACTCAGACAAGTTTATTTTGCTTTAACACTTGAAATGAATCTTTCCTATACTATTTTTGGGTTGAGCAACATGTTTTATTGTTGCACGAGGAGCTTATGTGATTTTTGACTGAGTAAGGCCGAGGGTCTGTGTGTGAGGATACTTTTGGATCGGGCTGCACGCCGCAGCAGTGTTATACTGATACTTATATGAGGCCGAAGGCCTAGACTTGATGCCACGAGATGAATTGATATGGTGCTTGGGCCGTAAGGGGCCCCTCCTGGAGTCTGCACACCCTCAGTGAGCGTCATTGATGTTAAATAGATCAGGCTGCACGCTGCAGTAATATATGGATCGGGCTGCACGCCACAGCGGTACTAGTATTGTTCTATGTGTTTACTTTGTTTCATTTGTCTGCCATTATCTGTTGTCTATGTTACTTCATGCAATATCTACCTGATTGCCTGGCATTCTCTAATGGTTGAGTGTTGTGCCGAGGGGTGGATTTCTGTGCTTATCTACACTAATTGTTTGCATTCATTTGTGTGACCGCTGAAAAAGTCATTTTCAATAGAAGTTGAAATTGAACTAAGATGTTTCACTAAAGATTTCACAGCTTTCCTATTTTTCTCATTTGGGTTTTACACTGCTTCTATACAGCATGATGATGTATTATATGTGATTTTTTGCTGCTCAGATGTTATTTACCTTTATTACTCACTGAGTTGGAATACTCACTTTACTCCCTGCACCTCGTGTACAGATGCTGGTATTTATTCATCCGGTAGCGGGTTTAGCTGATCAGAGTCAGAGATATAGGATTTTAACGAGGTGACTGCCACCGTTCGCAGCATCATTTTTCTCCCTTTGTTCATTATTCTTTGTTCGTGTTCTTTTAGACCTTGTGGTTGTACTTACACTCTAATAGATGCTCGTGACTTGTGACACCCGATTAGGGTTGTGTTGGGTTGTATTCCCGCTAATTAATATTATTAAGTCATATTTAAGTTTTTTATTCATGTTTAACTATTTTTGAAAAGACGAGTTGGGTTAGTTGGCTGGCCTCGTTTTCCGAGAGGCGTCATCACGACCAGTGCGGGGTTTGGGTCGTGACAATTTTATTTTTGTTCTTTTCATGTAATATTGTTGTTATTTGATGTCTTAAAGTTTCCTAATATTAATAGGCCTAATTATAAAATAAAAAATAAACTGGTCTAAAAGAGCGGAGTGGGAATTACTAACTTCTCCTCCGCTCCTCCTCTCTGTGCTTCTTCTCCTTTGTCTTTCATTTTTGAGAAATAATGTGTTTTTGCCTTGATTGTTTAATAGTTTCACCCATATTTTGTATCTTTGAATTAATATAATCTTATAAAATTATAAAAATACAAAGGCAACTAAATGTTGAGTTAGACTTTATTGTATAGGTGACATTTTCTTAATTTTTATGAAGTGTTTTAAAAGTTATATTTTCTTTTTCTTTTTCTTTTAATACCTTACACTACAGGAAAATAGGTCTCTAGCGATGGGAAATAAAACTTCAAATTCGGTCGTTATCAATCAATTACGAAGGGATAAAAATCGGTCATCGCCGGTCGTTAGTGCCTCCGTCGTTAAAGGTAAACGACCGGATTTTGATCCCGTCGTAAAAGCCCTTTCAACGATGGCAAGGAATCCAGTCGTTATACCAAGATTAGCGAGGGGAGTTTTCCATTGTTATATGTTGTCCCAATCGTTAAAAACATCACTAGCAGTAACTAATTTTCGATCGTTGTTAGTGTTTGGCGACCGGAATTCCATTCGTTAATTTTATCAACGACATACTTTTTAAAAACCAAAATTTTTCTCCATTAATGTGAAATTTTAATAATAAAATATATTACACGCAATCGAAATCATACAAAGAATGAAGTTAATATTTACATAAAACTTTTTTTTTAATCATAGAAAACTAATCAAAGTAGCAATAATATTACATCCAAATTTCATGATCCTTGTTTTCAATTCCTTAAAGAAAACAAAAAATTAAAGAGAAAGTAAAATAGTAGTTTGTAAGGATGACAACTACAACTCCTAATAAATAACATAGATTTCCCTTGTTCTTCAACAATTCTAGCTGCTTCAACTTGCTCGGAACTATCTTTATGGAAGATTCTTCAAACTTCACGTCCTTTATCTGTTAAAAAAGGTTTATATAATTACTTGAGTAAGAAAACAAGATTTAAGATTGGTAAGTTGCTACCACACAGTAAAATATAAAACCACGAAGCGAAGAGCATCTCAAAATACTATGAACAATCAGTGCTTCTTACAACTACGTATTACTAAATCCAACATTAAGCGTATCATGAAACGTATTACAAATGCTCGCCAACAGTATATAATAGCCACAACATTGGGAGCAAATGATACAATATAAAAAAGTATTATAGTTCCCTCCTTTTGCACAATCATGTTTAGGAAGAACCTTAGAAGAAACTAATTATCTTTAACAAGAAAGAAACAATTAGGATTATTGGTTATTCAGGACTTTACAAGTTACTGTATTACATAACCAAAATGGAAAAAAATAATTGAAGTGAGGTACATTAGTTATAATACAGATTACTTCAACCATGAGTGGTGAGGTGGTTGTTTCTTCACGGAAATATTTTGGTGCTCCACTGGGTGTTAGATAGGTCTATCAGAAAAAAAAAATGGATCCATGATCATGGCCTTTGCCTCTTTATTGGGGAACTGCAGCAGGAACATGGCTGAAGCAAAGGCAATGTTAATTGGAATAAAGGGGAGTTCTATATGGTTTCACTAACATTATATATATTAGAAAGGGACTCTGTAGATTATTAATATGCTGAAATGAGTTCGTAGACCACCATGGCACTTGAAGGATATTATAGAAGAAATCAAGAATTATACTAAGCTGGTTAACTGCACAATCCCACACTGTTATAGAGAAGAAAATCAGGTGTGGATGCATTGACTCTTTATATATAAACTGGACAAATGAAGATCAGAAACTATGGTTTCCTGCTAGCAGCTATTCTAAGTTTGGTTTCTGCAACAAGGAACAAGCCTTTGCAACTTACAAAAGTCCCCATAATCAACAAGGTTTGAATGTTTAACTTCTCTCTCAACTTGTTTTGTGTTGTCATTTGCAAGGACTTGTTCTTTAGTTCTCTATGTTTATCTCAGAATAAGAGTTGCTGGAGCTTAGAAAAGGAGGAAAAGAGGGGCATAGAGTTACCAAAATGTAGTTTGTTAGTGACTATTTAGTTGTTTTTCCTTTTCTATCAGTTTTGATACTCGTACTTGCTGAAATAGTCTAATCTGGTACATGTAACAACCAAATTTACAGTTCTGGTAACCATAGTTGATTGAAAAATGGAGATCTGTTGTAGTTACTTGCAGTGAATCTTATTAGCATATGAAATACATTCTTTAGTGCCCTGCTAGTTCTTTTTTTTCATTACCTCTACCACCTGCTGTGAGTTGCACAAGATCCTACCATTTGGTGTGACTGTAGTTGCTTGTTTAGTGCTGGGTACCATTTCCAGTAGTAACCTATCGGTGCAAACTATGTTCTGGTACATTTGGCCTGATAAATAGACTAGGAATTTCTCAAACAAACCAAACTCATGTGTTATTCGACTAAGCAAACTATCACCTAATACATGAATGGGAGAAGAGCTCGAGGGCACGTCTTACTTTCAATGTTCCTAACAAGTTATTCCTCTGGTACGTATACCTTTCCAAAGCTAATCGCCAATAAAAATAAATAAAAGAAAGATAGCTAACATACAAAGTTATATGTAAAACAAATAAATAGACTACCTGATATGCCTCATTTGTTCAAATACATCTACTGGATGTAACAGATAATTTGAACAATACTCGACAGAAAACTTGCTATGCAGTCTTTGGCAATACAATTCAGGCACATTGGATACAAAGTGGGATAAAATATAGATGCGGCATGCTATTACACCAAACCAATATGGAAGACAGGCAAAGGTTTCAAGGGGAAGCGGAGAGATGACACACAAAAATGATCGCAAATACAGTGTACTGGTTCGTAGTTTTACAGTAAATTTATTTAAGGATATTCACGAGGTCATAGTTGGTAGAAAGCTTACGAACCTGTTAAATATTAATTTCAGCTTGTACTTTGTTGACTTGAAGATGGTGCCGATGAAGGTTGATCAACCAATAAGCTTATAATATGTTCATACTTAGAATCTATGTTGTCCATACGTATTTCTAGTGATTCTTTTGCTTTTTTAGTTGCATTCAGCTCGGCCTGTAGTGATTCCTTTTCTTTTCGAGTTGCATTCAGCTCAACCAGTATTGCAGCCTTTGAGGAGCTACCGCCTTTCAACTCCTTAGTGGTTATACCACCCCCTAGTCCAACCACATGACTCTTGTTTTGAGGTCCGAAGCATCTTTCTACTACCTCAATATTCGTAAGAGACGGTTCAGATTGAACCACTTCTTGTATCTCATCCTATAAAAATACAAAAAAAAATTAAAATAACAAAATACATCAAAATAAAATGGGAGGATATAATATGAAGTGCATCAATAAACATACATATTTTTTACTAGCTTCATGTTCTACAAGCGTGTCATTTTTCTTGTGAGCCTCAAAGAAGATAGTCGCCATGTTCGGTGGATTACCGTCTTTGCCTCCCTTCACATTTAAATAAACATGTCAAACAAAGACGAGGTTTTTTTATAGGATTGCACTGTGCACTTACCAGTTCGTAAATAATTTCTCTAATCGGCTTGCTACCCGTACGATGAGGCATTCTCAACTTAGACCTATTGATCGAGTTTCTAATACTTGCTTCCTATATTAAGAAAAAATCATTGAAATCATGAACTGTTACTTATAATAATAAGAAGTTAAAAATAGTTATGAAGACTTACCTTAAATTTTTCACTTAAAAAATGTTCCTTGACCAACCATTCCCAATCACTCTTGTCTACCTCCTCCGGGACATCTTTTAGAGCCTCATGCAATGGCTTCAACTTCACATATTTGTACAATGATCCTCTCCAATTGTTCCATAACTGTCGCATATGATTTAAGACATGCTCTCTTTGATGATTCATGTCATCACTATCAAATTTGTCCTAAAATATTTTGCAAAATCATTAATCAAGAAAGTAAAATATTTCATGTAAACTAGAAAAATGAATGCATTCTACATTATGGCATATTCAAAGTTTAGAAGCACCGAGTTCTGTTTTCGAGCAGCCCACTTCAATGTCAAGAAGCTTTTTAAAGCATCAACTGTTTCACACTATTAATAATGTAATTGGCAGAGATCTCTAAGATCATTTGCAAGAATTTACTTCAGGAAAATATCTATTTGAGATGATTTAAAAGAAAATTTCTAACTAGCATCTTAATTAGATAACATTTCACAGTCACAGAAACACACTCTCTAATTTAGACACAGAGATTCAAGAAGTGATCCCGGCAAGGGATGCAGTGAAAGACAACTTATAAATGCAAACCAGCTTAAAAATAAAGATTAAGAGGAAACCAAGTTAGAAATTTCAATTAGTATAACAGAGTGGAATCCTCTGTTTCCTTAATTACTAATTGAAACAAAGACTGGAATCAGTTAGAATACCCTCAGATTGAAGATTCAAAAACGTCAACAGATTGAAGATACAAAGACTGGTGAAGGTACCAACTTATAGAGAAAATTGTTCCTTTGTTTTCCAAGTTAAAATGTTGTTATTTTGATGTGGTGAAGGTTAGAAATTTCAATTAGTATAACAGAGTGGAATCCTCTGTTTCCTTAATTACTAATTGAAACAAAGACTGGAATCAGTTAGTATAACATGCTCTATAAAATAGTTTACATGTGCGACATTGTTTACTAACTCAGTTAGAATACCCTCAGATTGAAGATTCAAAAACGTCAACTAATCCAGTCGAATTTCATTTCATGATTAAGTTCACAAGCACTCTAGTCTCTGTTTTTCCCCACAGTTTCAGCAATATAGCTGGATCGTGGAATGAGCATTAACGTGCCAGAATGTGTGCCTTTTGCTAAAACCTGGCCTAGCCATCCAACTCAGGACATTGCCTTCATTAATAAATTTTAAAAAAAAGATGTGCTGCTAAATATGACTAGCTAAACTTCTCTTTCTCAAGAGTGATTTTTCAGATTATATCCCATGTCAAATTTTCCTGAAAAGAGCAATTCAACCAAGAAAGTATTGCTTTAGAGTGCTTTAAAAGCTTACCGTAACAGCTTGCCACATGTGCTCCAGCTTATCTTCTACGATGTCCTTCCATGAATGTACTTGCAACGGCCACATATTACGATCACGAACTATTATACCCAAGTGTCTCGAAAATGAGGCTTGATGCTTCCCAACAACCCGATTGTGGTAAAAGTTGACTCTAAATTTTTCTCCAGGTTTGAGTCCTGCAACATCTTTATTCCTATTCTTCCTCTCACCTTTTTTTGTGTTTTCAGATTTACATTGATCTGCAGATTTGAATTTTTAACATGAATTCCAATCTTATAACAAAAAAAAATTAAACTTGAGAACTTGTATCATTTCATCTTCTTGAGCGAGGGAAACATCGTCTTTCGTCGGATCGAAACTAGGAGGCATAAGATTATTATTATTATGTGCTAGCTTATCCTGCTCAGAAGATGCTGAGTTGTGATTTTTACTTTCCCCAATCAGATTTCTCTTTCCAACGCTTCCTTTATCCGAGCCCGCAGATCTAAAATTTTGCCCGCGTCCCCTTGCTAAAGCACCAGGCAAATTGTAAGTGTCTCGTACATTCTTCGAAGTAGCTCCAACTTCTGCATATTTTGATTTGAGTAAAGCATAAAATAACTTCAATGGAATATAAGAAACAAAAAATAATAATTAAAAATTGAGACCTTGCATCATTTCAGCTTCTTGAGTGAAGGGAATATCGTCTTCCGTCGTATCAAAACCAGGAGGCATAAGATTATTACTATTATGTGCTAGCTTATTTTTCTTAGAAGCCCCAGCGTTGCAATTTTTATTCTCGCAAAACAGATTTTTCTTGCCAAAATTTACTTTTGCAGAGCCCAAAGATCGAAAGGTTTTCCCTCGCCCCCTTGCTAAAGTCACAGGTTGAATAAATGCTAGATTTGCATTCTTCAAAGCTATTCCTATTTCTGCAAATTTTGATTTATGAACATAAAACCAATACCAGTCCAATAAGAAACAAAACAAAAAAAATTTAAAACTTAAGAGACCTTGCATCGCTTCAGTGTCTTGAGCGATGGGAGCATGGTCTTCCATCGAAGCGAAACCAAGGGGCACAAGAGTATTAGTATATGCAAACTTATTCTGCTCAAAAGCTGTTGAGTTGTGATTTTTACTTTCGCCAACCAGAATTCTCTTTCCAATACTTGTTTTTATAGAGCCCAAAGATCCAAAGTTGTGTCCTCTTCCCCTTGCTAAAGCACCAGGTTGAATATAAGCATGATGTGCATTCTTTCAAGTTGCTCCCATTTCAGTCTTCTGAAATTTTGATGGATTCAAGTCAACCTAAAATAAGATAAAAGTATGGAGTAATGGTTAGCTGAGAAAGATAAAAATCATTAAGAATAGTAATAACAGTAATTCTCAAGTTTTCATATGGTAGGCAAAAGAAAATTTTGTTGAGCAACAGAAATTGCAAATCGAAGGAGGAAAAAAAGCTGGTAATGTAATCAAGGAGACTATGATGGATCAAGCAATCAATGTTGGTGATGTATCAAGGATTGATAAGGGTCAAAATAAACTTACAAGAGATGTTCCTACTAAAAAAGCCTTGGCGACGATTTTAAATGCAGTGAATCCTGTTGTGCAGACTTATGACAAGAATGCCTCTAATGTTCTGTCAACTGACGCAGGATAAAAGGTTAATGCGGGATCAAAAGTTAATAATGATCGACCTGAAGCATCTGCACAATTTGGAATGACAATTGATGAGGAGGCAGATGATGATCGTGGTAATATGGTACAGAAAAAGAAAGGTCCTGGATTTTTAGAGTATAAGGTTACCAATGTGGAGGCTAAATCATCACATGGTATAGCTGCAAGTGAACAGGTGGTACCTGCTAGATAGAATGCTGAGAATCAGTCCTTGGGAAATATAGCATCTGGACAAAGGGTAGTAACAGTGTTGAATTGTGGTGATGGGAGTAAGGCTGATCAGATCGAGAAGAAGGCAGCAGGTGTACATGGCACGACAGGAGATATCCCTAATGCCACAATTTTTGGACGAATGAATGTAGCTACAACTGATGCTTTGAAGGAGCCTGTGAAATCTAAGGAGAAGGCAGGTGATGCTAGTGTTTCAAAGGGCATGAGAGATAATAGAAGATTGAAGGATATCCCTGCAGCTACAATTTTTTCAGGGATGCTTTCAACTACTGCTGGTGCATTGAAGGTTCCTACTGAGCGAGATGCTACTGCAAAAAAGTTTGATATGGCTCAACAACAGGTTAATTTAGCTGCATTGGCAAAGTCTTCTACTGCTAAGAAGAGGGCTTCACAAGTTGTGAATTTGAAGGTTACTACTGATGGGGATGCAACTAGTGTGAAGTTTTTGGATGGAAAAATTGCTACAGATGGTGAGGCAGTGGTAAAAAATTATACATAGCTTCAAGAACCTATAACTGGCAACAATCAACATGCCCAATGAAAGTAAATGCTTCACCTCCACCAACAAGCAAGAATTGTGGAACTGACCAAAACACACTCATAGGAATTATAGTGTACGGATCGCTTGTCAATCCATGTAATTTTGCAACCTCCAATCTGTTAACTTCGGTTAAAGCAGCAGCTATGATTGCAAAAATTAAACTGACTAGGCCTATAGAAATACGTTGCAACGGGGTGAAACCATGTGGATCATAGCAATCAAAAGAACACTTCCAACAAAGAAAGCAGTGAGCGAGGCAGCTGGAATTTCAAAGGACTTACCAATGTGACGGTTCATTGTAGTAGCTTGTGACACGAAAAATGTTGTCACTTGAGCATAGACTGTCCAAAACATAATGGTCGTACCCCATGTTGGTAACATTCTAATTACCAATTTAACTTCTTCAACATCGACTAAAGTGCTAAATTCCCGTTATTTAATATGGTTGTCCCAGAAAATTCACTGTCATCTTCTTTAATAGCTGCCAAGTTGGTGAATGAAAGAGGTGCTCCATCATTGGCAAAAAATGGTCAGTTCTCATCTCTTAAGGTTAATGCACATTGTTGAAAAAAAATATTTGATGAAAATCTTATTCCCCTACAAACATTGGTCTATCAAATTATAGAGTATAGACTGTTATGTTAAACCAAGCTCTCAACTGATTACTTAGATACATGTACTAATAACTATCAGTTCAAGCAAGTAGCAAGAGGCCTAAGGAAATAAATGTTAACAATATCAATTATAAAAGGTTAAAAACCTTCATGAGTTCTTTTCCTTTTTATTTGTGTAGAATTATCCAAATTCTCCAAATCGTCATCCTTTTCTTGCAAAATGTCAAAAGTATCGCGAGGTATAACCTTTCTTGCAACATGCCAGCCTTTATTTGAAGGATCATCCACATAAAATACTTGTAATGCTTGGTTTGCTAATACAAATGGCTCATTAGTTTTCAATAATCGATGAGGGTTAACACTCACAAAGCCATATTCTTCCATTTTAACTCCCTTTTCTTGGTCATATACATCAAACCACATACATCTAAACAAGATCACTCTTTTTCCTCCAATAAATTGCAATTCAATAATCTCTGTGAGTTCTCCATAAGAATCAATATTTTTATTCTCTTCATCTGTCTCACCAACTACAACCACCCAGCAGTTTTGAATTCTCAACCCCCTGTCATAGTCTTCCACATGAAACTTATATCCATTAGTAATGTAACTTTTGAGACGTCTCACATATGGCAGGGACCACATGACAAAGTGAGCAAATCGTCCATTTTCTTACTGTTATCACATTTGTACAATTCTACAACCTATCAAAATCAATTATATAATTTAATTAGCAAATACTATACAAAAAATTATGTTTAAAAAAATAACAATAGTATATAACTAGTACTAACCTTTTCTTTTAACCAACTAATAAACTCCCTATCTGGATGTTTTTGAGAGGTATCACTTGGAATTTGTGAAAACTCTCTATAAAATAATAAAGAATAACATGTCATTTTAATTGAAATCATGGATAAAGTATAAGTGAATTATTATGTTGAGTCAATACTTACTCGAGAAATGGTTGAATTTCATCACAGTTCTTCAAAATATAAATATGTGCTTGCTCTAATTCATCTGGATTAAGTTTGTCTAATTTTTCAGATCTTAATTCTTTTCCAGGTTGACAAAAAATTATTAAACCTCCATCAGATTCAATAACACTACCATCATAATTCCGCTCAAGGCGATTAAACTTTGTTTCCATTGTATGTAAATACCTTGAGCATAAAGTCATACATTCAGTTGCCAAATATCCCTCTGCGATAGAACCTTCTGGGCAAGCCCTATTACCAACTAAAGATTTCAGAAAGTATAGTCATCGCTCCACCGGATACATCCATCGATATTGAATAGGTCCAGCAATCATAGCTTCATTAGCTAAATGAATCGGCAAGTGCACCATCACATCAAAAAATAAAGGAGGGAATACCTTTTCTAACTTGCACAGAGTTATAGAAATTTGAGCTGCTATATGTTCTAACTCATCCATTCTTAAATATTTTGCTCCAAGCAAGTTGAAAAATAAAGACAACTCAATAAGAGGTTCACATACAGATTTGCAAAGCATACCACGTATAGCAAGTGGAAGTAAATATTGTAGAAGAACATGGCAATCATGACTTTTTAGGCCTGAAATTTTGCGATCTTTAGTGTTGACACACTGAGATATATTTGATGAATATCCATCTGGGACCTCTATGATCTTTAGGAATCTAAAAAATTTGTTCTTCTCTTCAGGAGATAACGTGTAACATGCTGTTGGTAGCTCATATTTGTCCCCATTTTTAATTGGATGCAATTATTTCCTTATGTTCATTGCTTCCAAATCCAATCGAGTTTTTATGGTATCTTTGGTTTTTCCTTTGACATTTAAGATTGTCCCCAAAATATTGTCACATACATTTTTCTCAATATGCATCACATCCAAATTATGTCTCAATAATAGAGTTTTCCAACAGGGAAGATCAAAGAAAATATTCTTCTTATTCCAATTATCACCCCTACCCTCATGTGATATTTTAATCTTCTTCTTTGGATCCTTTGTTAGTGGTAAACCATCTAAATCAGCTACTTGATCAAGTATATCCACACCCGATAAAATTTTTGGTGGTAGTCTTCGCTCCTTAGTGCCATCAAATAACTCTTTATCATTCCTCCATTTATGATTAAGAGGAAGAAAGCGTCTATGACCCATATAACACTGCTTTTTACCATTTTCTAACCTAATTGAGGATGTTTCCTTATTGCAATATGGGCAAGCTAATTTTTCTTTTGTACTCCATCCAGATAAATTTGCATAAGCCGGAAAGTCATTAATTGTCCATAATAAAGATGCATACAACATAAAGTTTTGTTTAGTTGACGCATCAAAGGTCTCCACTCCAGTTTCCCATAATTCCTTCAATTCATCCATCAAAGGCTGAAGATAAACATCAATTGCATCTCCCGGACTTTCAGGACCAGGAATAAGTATCGACAAAATAAAATTCTCTTGCTTCATACATAGCCAAGGTGGTAAATTATAAGGAATAAGTACAATAGGCCAAATACTATACGGAGTTCTAGAACTTCCAAATGGTTGAAAACCATCACTAGCAAGTCCAAGTCGAACATTACATGGTTCAGCGGCGAAAGATTGGTGAAGTTCATCAAACTTTTTTCATGCCATTGAGTCAGCTGGGTGCCTCATTATTCCATCGTCAACTCTTTTTTCATGATGCCATGTCATTAAAGATGATATCTTTGAGGACATAAACAATCTTTGGAGTCTTGGCTTTAAGGGAAAATAACGTAAAATCTTGTGCGCTATCTTTTTCCCACTCTTAAATTTAGTTTCTCCACTATGTTTATCCTCTTTCCATTTAGATACTCCACAAACTTTGCAAGATTCAAGAAACTTGTCATCCTTCCAATATAGCATGCAATTATTCTTACACGCATCAATCTTCCTGTAAGAAAGTCCAAGATCCCGAATTATCTTCTTTGCCTCATAATATGAATCTGGCAAGTTTGATTCGTCAGGTAATAGATCTTCCTTCAACATCTTCAACAACATTGTAAATGACTCATTACTCCAACGCCCAATACTTTTGATATGAAGCAATTTAACCATAGTAGAAAGTTTAGAAACTTTTAAATTTTGGTACAATGGTTGCTCAAAATCCTTTAAAAGCCTATAAAAAAATTTTGCTTCAAGATTTGGTTCCTCCTCAAGAAAATCATCACCATTAGTGTTCGTATTATCGGCATCAAAATCGGGGTATAAATCTCTTAGGATCCCATGTATTTCATCCTCACCATCAGCTCCTTCAATGTCATCATCTTCTACATCTTCAGGCGTTGATTGTGGCTCACCTAACTTTTCCCCGTGGTGATACCAAAAAGTATAATTTTGAATTATTCCATGTACTATTAAATGCGACTTAACCATCTCATGTGTTCCCGAAGATGTGTTACAACATTTGATACCTGGACAACGTATTACACGCGCTTCACTTAATCTTGTAAAAGCAAAATCCAAAAAGCTGTCCACCCCAAGCTTGTAAGCATTACCAAGTCGGTCATGGACAAGTTCCATCCATTTCTTATCATGTGCCATAATCTGGTACATGTATAATATATATGTATATATGATTAAAACATATGTATTGGCTAGAAGTAGACATATATTCAACAAGCCAACAAATAATCAAACACTTCAACTTGTATTTAGTAGAAATTATACTAAAGCAAAATCGATAATTATCATCGTATCGACTTTTAAATCCCTAATCCAGATTGAAAAATCTAAAGTTAAAGCAAACAGAGATTACATATGTGAGCTTTCTAAAGTATCACAGCCACGATCAATGCTTTAGAAACAAAACAATGTTCATCTAACAACTTTTACAATAATGAATACAAACATCATTAAGAAATATAATAGAAACAGAACAATGATCATATAACAACTTCTATTTCCTGGAATTAAAATTAAAAGGCTAATTAAAAAATATAGCTCAACTTTATTTGGCCAGAACATCATCTTCTAAGTAAGATAAGAAAACAATACTCCAGTTCATTAAATTAAATAGCAAAAAACTTTTCAGAGAACTAGTTGAATAAGTTTTCTCTTATGTACTAATTATTTACAATAACAAAAGGCAATAATTTTTTGTTTAAAAAATACAAAATCAGGCCTTACTATTTTTATCCCACTAGCATATTATTTTTATTGGTACATCGACTTTCTCTGTTAAATCTTGCTGAAATAATACATTAATATTTTGTGATAATATTTTTGGAGATTGCTTTGATAACAAATGGTCACACGAAGAGGTTTTTAGGAACTAATCAGTGAAGATCTAAGGAACACCACATCTAAACACATATTGTTACAAATTATGAGGCAAATTTAATCCCTACAAACTTGTTTGATTCTTAAATCCAAATGTTCCAGCAAGCAAACAAATAGCAGAGGTATTACAAGAAGCCTCTCCATAAAAAGAGGCTATATATGTAACTATAAATCTGGAAAATGTACATATAATTCTAAGAAGAAAATCCAATATTTGTAAAGTAGAGAGATAAAAAAAATGACCCAATTTTACAATAAGTATAGTTAATGTGTAATTTCTACATATGAACTCTGTTCCCAGAAGCATCACAAGCATTAAAGAGATCACAAGCATTAAAGAGAAGAGGGATTGATAAGTTCCCAAAAGTAGAACCCTCTGCTCTGTTATGTATAATTTCTATGAACTGATCTGTTACTTATTAAATTTAATACGCAGGCAGTGGACTTAACAGACGACAATGGTATTATTGCTTGAGCATACAAGTTTAGCGATTTGAGTTTACCTTGACGAGAAGGAGAACGGAAGCTATTAGCGTTGACAAAAATTACCAGAGAAAATAAATTGTAAGCGTACGTACAACAAGAAGACTAGATTTTTTTGTGATTATTTGTTGAGTTTTGCTCTGTATATATAGCGTTAATCACTTCATGAGAATTTCGCCGATCCAGCAGTACTGGACAGTTGCAGCGAGCGCTTGTTTGTGATTCTTAGCCTCTTTTTTTGTTGAATCTGTTGTATTGATAACGTTAGCTATACCTAGAGTTAGAGATTGTAGGGTTTTTTTTTATTTGGGGGTTATGCGCTAGCTGAAGGTGGTTGAGAAAAAAAAGGAGGGAAAAATGAGCACCCTTTTTTTATTTTTCGTTTTAATCAGATTTTAACGAGGGGAATGACACAATTTCAAAGACCGGAAATTATTCCCTAGTAAAAAATATAGTAAAAAATAACTTTAACCACCAGAATAAATATTGGCCCCTAGAAATATACATATAACGACTGGATTAATTTTCGGTCGTAAAGAAGTGATCGTTAAAGACCTCTTTTCTTGTAGTGTTATTTTAGAAATTTAACGAAACTCCAAAAATAAAAAGTAGAGAAAACGATTGGAAATGAAGGATAAAGCAAAGATGTTATAGAAATAGAAAAACTAAACCTTAACCTTGTAGATTTTTTGTTTTCAATTTGAATTGTTAATAGCGATGATATCATTTTATGGAATGATGTATGGTATCAATATATGGAAAGTAGCACAACAAGGTGCCAATGTTGACATTTTAATGTTCATTTAAGTATATTATTTTGATTAATTATTTAATTTTATTTTCATCAGTAAAACAAGATTTCCTCTTGTAATTTAAACCTTCAAAGTAACTCAATAACGTTATTGCAAAGGAGCAAAGTGTACGCTTCCATGTGTATGAAAAATAGAGAAAGGGGGTCTTGAAGATTGTAAAAAGAAGCAATCAACCTTGAAAATGTAATTAGATCACAGTTATGGTTTATGGTTGAAGAATATAGAGAAGATAAAATTGAATAAAGAGTAAAGATTTATTTTTTAATAATAAGGATTTTAACAATAAATTTTGTTTATATCTATTTTTTCGCGCGGACAAGTTGATTAGTTTTGAAATAAACGAGGAGGGTTTGGAAGCTTTAATGAAGGAAATCTTTTCATTATTTTGGTTTCTTGAATTCCTTATTCTAAACTTTGTTTGCAGAAACAACTGTTCATCCATCCTCACTTGGAAGGTTATGGGGGACCCCATCAAGATACTATCGTAATCCAGCATATATACGAAAATGAGAACAATAAGATCGTGGATGTTTGTTTTTACCAAAATAAGTTTTCCAACACTATATTATATTATGTATTAAAGTAAAATTATTCTTGATGTTATGTAATGCACCGTTTTAATTAGTTTAATTGTGGAAGAAGCAATATTTTAAAAGGTTTTTTTGGGATTCGCCTTGAGGCTCGCCCCTAACCTAAGCATGTACTATTAAAATACCCTGAGGCTTACGTTTCAAGCGCTCAACGATACCTCCTAAACATGCCTAATACCCAACGGTAGGGGCTTGCCCAACCGTTCCTAGGGAAAAGGTCCAAAATTGCCCCTCTACTATGGTATATTGTTTACTTTTGTTGGAAAAAATTTGATGAATATGGAGAATAAAAGATTTAGTTTGAGGTGTGTATAGGCATTTAAATTTTATCGAATTTAAATCGATAAAATAAGATGGACTATATGTTAAATTCAAGATATTTTAGTCCAAATAAATTGGGCTAATATTATTGAATTAATCTTATAAACTCAATACATGTGGATTAAATAAGTCTTAACGGGTAAGCCCAATTAATTGGGCTAAAAGTGATGAGTCCATTTCATTAAGCCCAAGATGTCATCTTCCTAGAGGCCCAGTTTGGCGCCACGTTTCAAATGATGTGGCGCGCCAAGTCAAACGGAAGAGCCAATAGGATCATGCCACGTGTCAAAATGGCAATGCATGCCAAGTCACACTAGAAGGCCAATGAAATCGCACCACATGTGCAAGTGACATGTTCTGTTCAATCAAATGCGGCCATGTCACACTTCAATTTGATTGGTCGGAAAGAGTTTGTTCTTATCATAACTCTTCCCTTCCACAACTATAAATAGAGGTCTTCATAACTCAGAAAAGACACCGGAAGTTATAACAAGAAGCAAGAAAGAGCTCGTGGATCAGACGCTGCAAATTCTTCCACAAGTTTCAAGCTTCAAGCAATCAAGTTCAAGCTCAAGAACAAATCAAGCTCAAGCTCAAGAACGAAGAACAATTCAAGTATTCAAGATCAAGAACGAAGTCAAATCAAATACAAAGCGTTCAAGATCAAGGATACTTGTTCGTGATACAATTTGTGGTAACAATCAAAGTGTTCCCGATGGATAAATCAAGTTCAAATTCAAGATCAAGTTCAAAGGCCCTTGAATTTATTTACTGCTAAAAAGAAGAATCAGAGGATTCATAGAGATTGCACACTCAAATATTCGAAATAAAATACTACTATTGTTGCGATATTTTCAGTCTTGATTTTATTTTCTCAAACAAAATTAATTGTCTACAAATTCTGGCACGCCCAGTGGGACAATCTCTACCTCTCATCTCAACTTTTCAATCACCAAAGTCCAAGAACATTGAAATGGCTTCAAAGAAAATCAACTCCGGGTCAACTTCCACCAAGGCTGCTAACTCCAGGTTCTATGTTGATGTGGAAAGCATCCTCGATGTTACCTTTGGAAGCTTCGGACTAGTTATGAGGAGCAAAGCAAGCTCTCTAGGACAACAAGCACCATAAGTGTCGTCCGCATCAACCCCTGTTTTTAGATCTTCATCCTCAAAAGGAGCAAGATCTTCCACAAACGCATCTGAAAGAGAAAATGATATTGCTGAAAAGATCAAGAAAACTCTTGCTCCGCTTGATATCTCCGGATCCAAGCACTCTGCTGTGAAGGAAGATGATGATGCCTCAAGTGATGGATCCTCCCGACTTACACCACATAGCGTGAGCCAATCAAGGATCAATCTGTGTGAAAATCCATGCTACTCTCCGTTGTCCACGACGAACATGCAATCCATGGTAACAAACACTTCATCTATGGAGAAGCAGTTGGCAAACTTGATGAAAGCAATCGTTGGCTTGACCAAATGCATGCAAAATCAAGAGGCTAGAATTGACAAGCTAACAAACAGGGTGGGAATCTTGATGGAAGAAGAATCCACCCATGCACCTGGCAAGCTCCTAGAGGTTCTAGAGAGTGACCCTCCCCCAAGACAAGCAGCATCCACTAAGGCTATTCCTGTGTCATCTGAAGGGATGATTCCAATCGATCAATTGAAGGATTTCATTAAACGAACCATTAAGAACAAATACGAAGTTGCTGCCAAATCCTCCCTTACATATGCAAAGCCGTATAGTGCAAGGGTCGATATGTTGAAGATGCCTGCTAGCTATCAACCTCCGAAGTTTCAACAGTTTGATGGTAAAGGTAACCCAAAGCAACATGTTACACACTTCGTGGAGACATGCAACAATGCTAGGACTTATGGAGATTACCTCATCAAGCAGCTTGTCCGCTCGCTAAAAGGAAATGCTTTTGACTGGTACACAGACCTCGAAGCTGGATTTATCGATAGCTGGGATCAATTAGAGAAAGAGTTCCTCAATCACTTTTATAGTACGAGATGTACTGTGAGTATAATATAACTTACAAATACTCGTCAACGAAAGGAGGAGCTAGTTATCGGCTTTATCAATCGGTGGAGGAATGCAAGCCTCAACCGCAAAGACAGGCTTAGTGGAGCTTCAGGCATAGAAATGTGCATCCAAGGCATGCATTGGGGATTGCACTACATCTTGCAAGGTATCAAGCCTGGCACATTTGAAGAACTTGCAACTCGTGCCCGTGAAATGGAATTGAGCATGGCCTCCGCTGGAAATGAAATGCTGCCCATCTATGAACCTCGCAAAGGGAATGACAAACAAGAAATCAAGAAGTGGGGCATGTTCGTATTTGAAAGCAAAGAAGCTATGAATGTCAACACGTCACCTATGAAGTTCACGACGAAGGTAAGCAAGAAGCAGAGTATGAAATCCACATCTTTTCATGATAAGCCAAGTGGAAAGCTGACTCTAAAAGAAATTCAAGAGAAAGAGTACCCATTTCTAGATTCCGATGTGCTAGCTATTTTTGAAGAACTCCTTGAGTTAAATCTCATTGAGCTTCCAGAGATGAAGTGACCAAATGAAGCGGGGAAAACAAATGACCCAAATTACTGCACCATCGACTTCTGAGCCACCCTCTGGAGAAGTGCTTTGACTTCAAGGACAAAGCCATGGACTTGGCTCGCGAAAAGAAGATCGTGCTTCAAGATGAGAAAGAAAGCGCAAACCAAGTCTCTATCACCTTTAGCTCATTCAATCTAGATGAGTTATGCAGTTTAAAAGGAATAAAAAATAAAGAATTAATGGAGAAAAATAAAGTTGAAGACGATCAACCTAATGATGACGAAGGTTGGACGTTGGTGACTCGTCGTAGGCGCCACAAAAGGAGCCCAAGAAAATAATCAATAGAACGACCGACAAGGAAGATGATGGTAAAGAGACCAATAAAAAAGAAGCCAGTTAGATGTTTGAAAATAGCAAAAGTGGAGATGTACCAGCCTCAAAAGCCACGACATACAATGACCTTGGAGGATTTCTTGCCATCTTGGTTCCGCACGAAGATTTCCCATGATCGTGTTGAGGCCTCTTGTTGCAATGCTAACAAATGGGAAGAAAAGAGTGATGACCTACCATTGGAACCATCTTTTTTGAGAAGCCCATCGAGTCCACTCCTCAAGAAGTTAATGCTTGTGAGGAAAAGGTCATGCTCACAAATGACGGTCTTTTGCTAGGTGACACTCCTCATAACCGCCCATCGTACATGGTTGGCTATATGCACAATAAAAGGGTAAATCGGATTTTGGAAGATGGAGGATCCTCAGTAAATATTTTGCCAATCCACACTGTGAAAGAACTTGGGATTTCCATGAACGAATGCTCAGAAAGTCGTGTGATGTTCCAAGGATTCAACCAAGAGGGGGCAAAGAGCCATAGGCGCGATCAGGCTGGGAATCACTATTGAATATATGCAATTAAGTGCATGGTTGCATGTGATCGACACGAAGATTTCATACAGTGTTTTGCTTGGGAGGACTTGGATACATAAGAATAAAGAAGTTCCATCTACCTACCATCAATGTTAAAATACTATGAGGGTGAAGTCGAGAAGATGGTAGTTGCTGATGATGAGCCATTCACCGAGGCTGAGTCACACTTTGCCGATCCAAAGTTCTACTTAAAGAACCGCATTGTGAAAGAGTTGAAAGATGATGATGGCATGAAAAGCAAGAATAAAAAGCCTTCAACTAAAAGAGAAGAGGTGACTACTGGTGAAGCCAATGTTGTTAGTAAGGAGGTACAACCCAACGCGAATAAATCTTATAGAGGGAATATTACTTCTTATGGCAAGAAAGTAAGTCCATCGCTCCAATATGTCCTGAAAAGGAAGAAAGATGAAGGTGAATCATCTAATCGCCAAGCTAACATGCTAAAGGAGTTAACTCTTCCAATCAAATGAATTGAGGCAGTAAAGTCATCCGCAATGCCGCTGGTAGGGTTTGTATCCCAAAATCGTTTGTAGAATGTGGCACTCCCTACAAAGAGAACATATGAAGGTTTTGACCCTACCGCTTACAAGATATTTGCAAAATCTAGATACAATCCCAATGAGCCGTCAAAGTTAGGGAAGCTCCCATCGGAAGTTGCAACGATGCAACCACGTGAAGGTTTGGGATACAAGCAACCATCACCAGTGCGCATCTCAATAAGAAGGGCGAGCAACAATTATATCACTGTAGAAGATGAATCAACCACTTCTAACAAGCCTTCTGTCTTTGATCGACTTAGAAGATCATATGTGAGGACCTTCGTGTTTGAAATATTGGGTCCACTAAAGAAGGGGAACAAGTTCCGGAGAAATTTTCAAAGCATAAGAACACCCGCTTCACCCAAAATCCAAGAGATCTCTAAGGATTTCCAAAGTTTTGTTCCTTCTAGAATGAGGCAACAAACAAAACTTGTGGTTTCATGTAAAGAAGTATTGAATGTAAAGCCATATACTGTGGTCCATACTAAGGAACATGATGAAGACGAAGAAAGTGTGGGTTCTTCGTATCATGTTACTGTACAAGTCGAGAATGGCATTCCATCTTCGATGGAAGATAATGCAAAGTTGGAGGATATTTCGCCGTGTTATCACATATCCTTTAATGATGGGGAGCCTCAAGAATATGAAGATGCGAAAGATGCTCCACCTGAACTGGAAGAAGGAGTGAAGACGACAGTTGATGCCTTAAAAGAAGTTAACCTTGGCATCGATGAAGAACCAAGACCTACCTACCTAAGTGCTTTACTTGAATCTGATGAAGAGAGCACTTATATTGAGTTACTCAAAGAGTTCAGGGATGTCTTTGCTTGGAGTTACAAAGAGATGCCTCGCTTGGACCCGAAAGTAGTAGTCCATCACCTTGTAGTAAAAAATGGTGCTCGTCTTGTTAAACAAACTCAAAGACATTTTAGGCCTAACTTGGTTCCCTTGATTGAAACAGAAGTTAACAAACTCATCGAAGTTGGCTATATTCGTGAAGTTAAACACCCAACATGGTTTTCAAGTATTGTCCCTGTAAGGAAGAAAAATGGCCAGATTCGAGTGTGCGTTGACTTTAGGGATCTTAACAATGCGTGCCCGAAAGATGAGTTCCCGCTTCCCATTCCAGAACTGATGATCGATGCTACTACTGGGTACGAGGCAGTGTCATTTATGGACGGTTCGTCGGGCTATAACCAAATACGCATGGCACCAAAAGATGAAGAGCTTACTGCATTCCGTACCCCAAAGGGTATTTATTGCTACAAGGTAATGCCTTTTGGCTTGAAGAACGCTGGTGCTACTTACCAAAGGGATATACAGAATATTTTCGACGATATTCTCCATAAGAATGTGGGATGCTATGTTGACGACTTGGTGGTGAAATCAAGAGAGAAGGGCGACCACATGAAAGACTTGAGGATAGTATTTGAATTGCTCTGGAGGTACCAACTTAGGATGAATCCATTGAAATGTGCCTTTGGAGTTACTTCTGGAAAGTTCCTTGGTTTCATTGTCCGACATCGAAGGATCAAAATTGATCAAGCCAAAGTGGATGCCATTTTGAAAATGCATGAGCCTCAAGATATCCATGAATTAAAAAGTCTGCAAGGAAAACTAACATACATTAGAAGATTCATATCAAACCTGGCTGGGAGGTGCCAACCATTTAGTCGCCTCATGAAGAAAGGTGTTCCTTTCAAGTGGGACCAAGTTTGTAGTAATGCCTTCGAAAGTATCAAAACCTACTTGATGAAGCCTCCAGTTTTAGCAGCTCCCATACCTGGAAAGCCATTTATACTATACATTGCGGCGCAGGAAAGGTCTGTTGGAGCACTGTTGGCCCAAGAAAATAGTGAGGGAAAAGAAAACTCTCTTTACTACTTGAGCAGGATGAAGACACCTAACGAGTTGAATTATTCTCCAATTGAAAAGTTGTGTTTGGTGCTAGTTTTATCAATTCAAAAGTTGAAGCACTACTTTCAAGCTCATGTGTTCGTCTTGTTTGTAAAGCAAATCCCATCAAGTTCGTGATGTCAAAACCTGTTCTTAGTGATCGACTAGCGAGATGGTACCTCTAATTTCAACAATTCGAGATTTTGTACATCCCTCAAAAGGCTGTAAAAGGACAAGCATTGGCAGACTTCTTGGCAGATCATCCAATACCTGATAGATGGGAGCTAACTGATGAACTAACTGATGAGGACGCAATGGTCGTTGAAGTTCAACCTCTATGAAAGATATATTTTGATGGTGCTGCGCATCGTGGGGGAGCCAGGGCTGGCGTAGCATTTGTCACTCCCCAAGGTGAAGTCTTGCCCTACTCCTTCACCTTGACACAACTCTGTTCCAGCAATGTTGCTGAGTATCAAGTGTAGACATGTAATTTTTGACCCTCCCTAAGATTTTTTATATTTTAGCCCGTAAATATTTAATTTAGGCCTAATATAGCTATTTCAACTCATTTTGAATCTTTTACTTTATTTTATTACCAAAAAAATAAAAATTACAAAAAAATATTTTAGTTTATGTATTTTTCATAAATTTGAAAAAAATACAAAAAATAGTACCTTATTTTTATCTTTATATAATTTCGAAAATACAAAAATAGTTTCATGTTTAGTTTAGTTAATTAGGATTAGTTTTGGCATGGTGTAGTATTTCTATCTTATTTTAAAAGGCATTTTGTAGTCTAGGGACCCTTCTAGATTCTTCTTTAGGATAAAAAATAAATAAAAAGACCCTAAGGACTTAAAATAAAAGGACCTAGGGACTAATTGGCAAATACACAAAATATAAACCTAGACCTAGACTCTACAATAAAGGGGGGAAGAAATAACCTGAAAAGAAAAACGTTGAGAAAGATGCGCCTCAAAAGAACAGTACCCCCTACCCCTGCTTCGTCTTCTCCAAGCTACCTCTCCTTTC
Source organism: Nicotiana glauca (assembly GCA_026770625.1). NCBI lineage: Eukaryota > Viridiplantae > Streptophyta > Magnoliopsida > Solanales > Solanaceae > Nicotiana > Nicotiana glauca. The sequence goes on along the minus strand of MU755975.1, from coordinate 28,426 downwards.
TTCTTCGAATCAGCAGCGACCAAGTAATGACCAACACTAGCTATATCGACGACCACCTTCCTGCACTTCTCCAAACGACCATACACACACAGTCACACGCCGTAGGTTCACCTCCACAGACTCTAGGTCTCGCACGTCCTTCACTCACTGTCGAAAAGAGCCAAAGTGGATTCGAATTGTATTCTGGATTTGGAAACATAACCCTTCAAATACCAAAAACAAACGGGAATTTCCCGATTTCATGGGGATTTTTTTAATTCATATGGTTTTCCAGTAAAGTTCATGTAACGACCCGACCGTTCGTTTTGAGCCCTAGCTCATCGTTCAGCAGTCTGAGGTCATGACTAGCTTCATTTCAGGTATTGTGACTTGTGCGTATGGTCAGAATTGAAGTTCAGGAAGATCGGAGTTGAATTTAAATGGAAATTCGCCTTTTTGAAAGCTTAAAGTTGGAGAAATGAACTAGGACTGGATTTTTGAGTAAACGACCTTGGAATCGGGATCTGAAGGTTCCAGCAGGTTCGTATGATGATTTCGGACTTGGGCGCATCCCGGTGCAGGTTTTGGGTAACCCGCGAGCGTTTTGGATCCCATTGTGGAAGTTAGCATTTTTGAAGGAATTTTCTTAAGTTTGGCTTGAAGTGCATTTCAGCGTTATCGATGTCCGTTTGGGATTCCGAGAATGGGAGTAGCTCCGTATGGTGATTATGGAGTTGGGGGCGCGATCGGAAGTGAATTCGGAGGTTCGTAGGTCATTTTGAAGCCATTTGGCTAAAGATATAAATTTGAAGGTTTTGAGAAGTTTGACCGGGAGTGGACTTTTTGATATCGGGGTCGGAATCCGATTCAGAAAGTTGGAATAGGTCCGTAATGTCAAATATGACTTGTGTGCAAAATTTGAAGTCAATCGGGCGTGATTTGATAGGTTTCGGCATCGGAAATAGAAGTTGGAAACTTCAAAGTTCATAAAGCTTGAATTGAGGTGTAATTCGTGATTTTGGTGTTGTTTGATATGAGTTGAGGCATCGAGCAGGTCCGTAATGTGTTTTGGGATAGGTTGGTATGATTGGTTGGGGTCCCGGGGGCTTCGGGTGGATTCCGGGTGGTTAACGGATCGAAAGTTGGATTTTTTAAAAAACTAAGCAGCTGGTATCTGGTATTTCCGCTTCTGCGGAAATGGGACCGTAGAAGCGGCCCCGTAGAGGCAAAATGTGGACCGCAGAAGCAGTTTGGACAATAGTGAAGGGGACCGTAGATGCGGTCAGGCAACCACATAAGCGGAACCGCACCTGCGGTTGGAAAGTCGCAGAAGCGGAAGTGAGAAGTTTGGGAATTTGTAAATGCGGAATTGGCCCTATGTGGCTTGACATAAATTGTTAAGGTAATAAAGAACAGACTTTAGAAGCCCTTGATTTATTGTTGAAGGTGTTTACCTGTTTGCTGGCTTCA
>MU755974.1:7813-28434 GCA_026770625.1 Nicotiana glauca | reverse complement strand
TTGTAATGGTACTGTTGAGCCTGGGGTACAGCTCTTTTGTTTGAGTCATTTGTCATGATTTGAGTATGTTCAAACCGCCCATCATTGGTGCGTGGATTATGCAAGTTGTGGCTTAGGCCTGTGCCGAGGTGTCATATCACCAGAGTGGTGTGTTTGGTCAGAAGAGATCGTTGAAATCATTAATGTATACGATCGGATTGATCTCGACTTGTTGAAAGGATAATATTGAGGTCCATCTCGGAAGTTGCTATGGTATTAGTCAAAAGGGAAAAAATGCCTTCATGGATGATTGGTCTGAGAAATGGTTATGGTTTACTGCGCGTTTCATCATCGTTTGGCAGGATACGAAAGTGTTGGAATGAAACTTTAGCTAATAAGAGGTTCCTATCAGTAATCGAGTATTGGGGACAATTGCTGTGAATAGTGACTATCATTTCGAGTGTTGGATAGTATGGTATATTGTATGATGTCACCTGAGGTTGCAGGCATGGTTTATTACAGCTGGTCCGAGTTTATTTTGAATATTGACGTGAGGTTCTGATTTTGAGTATGATTTCGGAAGGTGCAATGTGGTTCTACGGTTATGGCCTAGATGGACTGTGAAATTTCAGCGGAGTTGTATTATCAGACCTATGTAAGATAGGGTGACGAGGGATCACCTCGGGTATATGCTTGGTAAGGTCATTTAGCTATTGGTTGGCTTCTAGGACAACTCTGGGTACGCTCGAGGACGAGCGTTTGTTTAAGTTGGGGAGGATGTGATGACCCGGCCCGTTGTCACGTGAGTTACTGCCCCATTTCCCCCATATTGTGTTGCCTTACGTTTCAATATCGATATTTGAGTTGATCGGGTGGAATTGAGTTGGTTTTAGTTGGAAATGAGGCACTTAGCCTCTTAGAAGAAAGCTTGTTTTGGAAAAAGTCAACCAAAAGTTGACTATATAGTTAGGAGGCTCGGATGTGAATTCCGATGGTTCGGTTAGCTTCGGGGGATGATTTGTGACTTAGGAGTGTGATCGGAATTGATTTTAGAGGCTTGGTGTAGAATTAGGCTTGAATTGGCGAAGTTTGAATTTTGGCGAATTTCGGTTGATAAGTGAGATTTTGATCCGAGGGTCGGAATAGATNTGTGTTGTTTGACGTGTTTTGATGATTGGAACAAGTTCGTATGATGTTTTGGGGTAGGTTGGTGTTTTTGGTTGAGCTCCCGGGGGCCTCGGGTGAGTTTCGGGTGGTCAATCGGACCCTTTTCCATGTTGAGATGTTGCTGAAATAACCCATAGCTGTTGCAGAAGAAATAGCCTTCGCGATCGCGTGAGGTCCCTCGCGATTGCGTAGTAGGGAAATGGGTTGGCTTGAGTTTGGCCTTCGCATTCGCGTTTGTGTCTTGCGTTCGCGGAGGGCCTTGACCCTGTGCTTCGCGTTCGCAGTAAGTGTGACGCGTTCGCGAATAAGGAGTTGGAGACTAGTGGGGTTTGTTCTACGCGTTCGCGTGTGAGGTAGCGCGTTCGCGTAAGTATGAGGCCTAAACTATTGCGTTCGCATGGTTTGAGTCGCGTTCGCGTAGAGTATTTTCGAGCTTTTAAAATTTTGCACTACGCGTTCGCGAGGTGATGGTCGCGAACGTGATGAAGGAATTTCCAGGGCTGGGCAGAAAGTTTATAAACATTTCATCCGCGACCTATCTCATATTTCCTCCATTTTGCACCACTTTGAGAGTTTGTTGGTAGATTTTGAAGGGAATTTTGACGGGAAATGATTGGAGGTAAGTCTCGTGGCCTAGAAACACCATTTAATTGAAGATTCATCCTTTAATTCTTTGAAATTTGGGTAAAAATTGAAGAAACTAGGGCTTGGTTTTTGGAATGTAAATTTGGGATTTGATGGCCCATTTGAACTTCGATTTTGATGAATTTTATATGTACGGACTCGTGGCGAGACGAGGATTCCGGTGATGTGAATTCGTAATTTTTCGAGAAGTGGGCCCGGGGCTCGGGTTTTGCCAACTTCGTGTTTTTGGGTGTTTTTCGAGTTCTTTCAATTGGGTTATGTTCCATTAGCCTATTGTAATGTATTCGTTGTGATTTTGACCAGATTTGACGCGCGAGGAGGCGAATTCGAGAGGAAAAGGCATAGCGGACTAGTTTTGTGGCTGGCTTGAGGTGAGTGATAGATGTAGATGATGACCTTAGGGTTTGAAACCCCGGTATATCACACTGTGACGCTATATTGAGGCGAGACACGTACTCTACGGTGAGTGCGGGGTCGATTGTGATTGGGGACTATGGCTTAGTCCTACCGAATGATGTTCGTACTGTGTTATTGGCTAGAAATTAGTTGACAAACCTCCTACTTGGATGGTTATGGTTATATTTGGGCTGTATGCCGATTATTTGGATCCCGTAGGGATTATTATCACTATTTCCATGATGTTTAGCATGTTTTCATGATATCAGTCCCGAGTTAAACACTTTCTCGAAATGGCTAGTAAATTCTAAGGCTTTAACCACTTAATTATTAATTTATGATAATTGGAACTGAAAACGGTAAGTTTGACTGTGCCTGTGTGGCTTGCATGCATATAATTGGACTGATTGTGGATCGGGCTGTACGCCGCAGCGAATGTTACGATGATATTGCGCTTGGGCTATAGGAGCCCCTCCGGAGTCTGAACCTCCACAGTGAGCGCANGTTATATTTCGGGATTTCTTACTGTCAGTCATTATACATGTCTATTACCACTGAGTTGGAAGTACTCACTTTACTCCCTGCACCATGTGTGCAGATTCAGGTACCCCGGGAGTTTAGCTTAGATTTTGTTGATTTCAGAGTTTATTCGGAGTTGTCGAGATAGCTGCCTGACGTCCGCAGGACCTTACTCCTCCCTTTTCCCTTTTTATTATCTTTCCGCAGCTTTTGAAACTATGTATTATTGGAGTCTTATTACACTGTATTGTTAGAGGCTCTAGACTCATGACCCCCAGGTCTTTGGGAGTGTATTCAGCATTATCTTGATATTCGGCTTATATCTATCTATAAATTAAGATTATTAGCTTTATTGTTGAAAATGATATTCAAATGACTGGTTTTGAGCTTCATGCTCGGGTTGAGAGTGTAAATGGTCGGGCTTGCCTAGCAGTTGTGTTGGGCGCCATCACGACCGGGATCGGGGTTGTGACAAGATATCATTGTTTCGGAGTTGGATTCTAAAGGAAAGGCGGTTTTATAGCCTTGATTGCTATTTTCGGACCGAGGTAAGTGTTTGTTCTAACTTTGGCTTGAGGGAATATGATTAGGATATTATTTGTTACTTGCTATGTGAAGTCGGTGTATAGGCATGGTGACGGTTATCTATGCACCTGAATCTAGCATGACCGTGAGTCTTATTTGTGATTGATTCGGATTTCGTGATGCACCTTCTTGATTAATTGATAAGCTTAATATAACGTGAATAGCTGAGGAAGGTTTGTGATTGGTTTGTCATTTGGAGCATTGGCTCGGACTAGAAATTGATACTCGAGAAATAAGTAATTAAGAGAGGAAGTGTTGTGATTATTTTCTTGCCGGGATTAAAGTATTTATTGTATCCTCCCTTGCCGAGACGTGTAGTTATTGGGTATTTCATTGCCGTGATGTTTTGTTGAATTTAGTTGTTGATATTGCTCCCTTGACGGGATCTAATTGGATGGTTTAATTCCCTTGCGTGGATTTCTTCCACTATTCATTACTTCTTTGCCTCTTTTGTTGATGCTGTTGAGTGAGGAATTATATCGGAAGGGTCGGGTTGCACACCGCAGCACTAACAAATATAAATTAGGAAGGGTCGGGTTGCACGCCGCAGCACTAACCAATATAAAATCGGAAGGGTCGGGTTGCACGCCGCAGCACTAACCAATATGTAATCGGAGGGTCGGGTTGCGCGCCGCAATGGAGTATAGATCAAGTATATTATTTTGTATGTAGGGTTTTCCAGTGTTTTCCTTATCAGTTGTTATTGTACGGTTTCATTTCTTACCCGATGATTTCCATATTTAAACTGTCGTACCCCACAATATGCTCCCCTCCCTCTTAGTTGTTTAAATTCATGCATTTCCTGTTATTGCACGTATATCTGTACAGGTTAATTGTGATAGGTCCTGTCTAGCCTCGTCACTACTTCATCGGGGTTAGGCCAGGCACTTACCAGCACATGGGGTCGGTTGTGCTGATTCTACACTCTGCGCTCTTTTGCGCAGATACAGGATTCGGACCGCAGTAGCAGCAGTGGTGCGGGTGTTAGCATTCAGATCCGCGAGACACCGAGGTAGCTTGCAGGCGTCCGCAGGACCGGCGTCTTCTCTATCCTTACTTTATTCTGTTGTCCCATGTGTTCAGGACAAACGGTTATATGTATTTCTTTCAGACCCTTGTTTCAGTATTCTATAGTAGTCTGTGAGTAGTGATACCAGATACTGGGTAGAAGTGAATTTGGAGTTCGTATTTCAATTTTCAGTTCTTTAAACATTTTTAAAGTCTTCTGCTTTATTTTAATTTTTCCGTTATTATATTGTTTAAATGAAATCGGTGATGTGTTTCTAAATGTTCGGCTTGCCTAGCTCCGACAGTAGGCACCATCATGACTCCCGATGGTGGGAAATCCGGGTCGTGACAGACATCCGACTTTTAGTTACTTTATTACTTGAGGACCGCATACGCTTGCGTGTGCGTTTGGCCGCAACAAGTTTTTGGCGCCGTTGCCGGGGACTTAGAAATTAACTATTTTTCTATATTAGACTTTTACTTTTATCTTTACAAGTTTTGATTTTTTCCTTCTCTTTTTGTAATATTTTTATTTTAATAACTATTTGATTTTTCTCTTAGCGTGTTTCTAGTTCTCTCAACATGACATCTGGGCATAAAATATTTGGAGATAAGGTTATTGATGAAGACGCTTGGTTGACAAAAGACTTTTATGGCTCGTCTTTTTGGGCTTGTCATGACCTAAACTCCTGGAGGTCTGAATTTGAATATGGGAGTAAGGGTTGGTATTGGGAAGAATATTCACGATTAAGGGAATATGAGCAACGACGTTGTCTTCTAACAACGTTGGTAAATGATTGGTCTAAGGAGAGAGATGAGCTTGCACATAAAATTGATAATTTTAGCTTGGTTGTACATAACTTAGATGCAGATTTGAATGCAAAGGTTGATGCGTGTAACACCCAACAATTTAATAATGAGTTGTGTGAAGCTGAAAAAAATCTTCTAGACCAAATTGAGGAGCTAAAATGAGAATACCAATCACTAGATCCTGTTTTTCTTGAGGATGCCAATATTGAGAAGAGTGCTCTAGAGTCATGTGATGGAGTAGATAACATTACTTTGGGAAACTTGAGTGTGTGTAAATATGGGGATGCAAATAGTAGTAAAATTTATGAGTTAGAGCGCATTAGACCCCATTCCAATCATTTTTCCACATTGTGTTTAGATAGTAAGATAGTAATCGAGCCATCGCCAATGAAGGGGTCAAAGAGTGAGGATGAGAGTGCCTATATTCTTGAATTTGTTGTGCCAAAAAGCAAAAATTACATTCCTCATCTAAAGGCCGAGAGGTGCAGAGTGAAAAATTTATTACTTGGCCTGGTTATCCTTATAGCCCCACCAAAGGTGCATAGCCATAGACTGGATGCCATGTTAGGGGTACAATTTATAAGTTCAAGGCGGAAGAAAAAGTAGTTCAAGTCGTGCCACGACTTTAAATTAGGCGCTTGTTGGGAGGCAACCCAGCTTTACTGCTTTCTTATATTTTTATTTATTTTTGTTTATTTTATTTTTCTATCTTTGTAGCATTTTTTTGTAGGATTATGAGCATAGAAGAAAAGCCACTGGAAGTGTGCAAAAGCTAGCATGTGTTTGAAACTGAGTGTGAGGTACCCGCACCAGGGATCATACATGGGAGAAGTCTGAGTATCCCGTGAGCTGCAAATTCTTCGGCCTTTGGCCTATGAGGGAGTCTCTTTTATCCTCTTGTTATTTTTAGTGTGCATTAAGGACATTGCACAATTTTAAGTGTGGGGTGAGGAGATTTTCTGGGTGATTTTTTGTGCTATGTTAGCTTAGTTATAGTACTCGTTCTTAGTGTAGTAATTTTTTTTAAAAAAAAAAAGCAAAAACAAAAAAAACGAAAAAAAATGGGGACTTTTCCCGACGATGGATCTCCTAGACAGTTTTCTTGAGGGATTAAAGTCTAAATAAAAAAAAATATGTCTTTTAGCTTTCTTTAGGTAGTAATAATCCCCCGTGGTTTTTCTTTGTGCCTCGGTTCTTTTCCATGGGATGTAGTTTGAACCGGGTAGTAGTTTTTTATTTATTTTATTTTTAGAGTAGATTAGAATATAGGGAATAAATGGAGGAAGAATGATGAACCTAGGCGCCCTTGACTTGTTTGATAGCAGCATATTTAGGCTTTGGCATGTGTAGTATCTTCCTTATGATTTGAAATTATTGATGATGCCTTGCTTAGTTGGATAGCATGTCTTGTGATACCTATGTCTCGTTTTCTTGACTTATGTTCACTTTGTGCTTCATGCTTAATATCTCGTGACTCCGTGAATACTTGAATTTGTTTGAGAGTCGGAATGATACCGTTCTTAGTGAGTCATGTGCCATGTGTGGTGAGTTTTTTTGTATAGTCTATGTATTGTACTTGCGTCTAGAACTTGCCTGGTATGTGAGTTGAAGCGAAATTTGAGGTGATGCTTGGTTTGAAAAATGATTTTAGGCTTTCTTTGATCTTTTTGAGCTTAATTGCTTATCACAAATAAAATTCATCCCTAGTTAACCATTTTGAGCCTATAAACTTTGTTTGGCACTCACATTACAAGCCTATATCCTTCTTGTTCTTAATTTATATCTTTGATCCTTTTACCTCTTAAAAGCACTTTAATTGTGAGATGAGCACTAAAAGAAGTAAGAAGGGACTAAGTGTGAGGTGGCTTTTGAGTGGAACCAATGAAAGAAAGAAGGGTGCACTTGTTTTTTTTTAAATAATACACCACTAGCGAAAATTTTAAAAAATAATCTGGAAAAAAAAAATAAATAGAGATGAATACATTTTTGTCTTGTTCCTGCTAGTGGGTATGAATTAATGTATTGCTAAAAGAAGAAGGGAGCATTTTTGGGGTGATATTATTTGTGAAAGTGAAGTAGATTGAAGAATTTGCGCTCAAAGTGATTATGTGATGTGTTAAAGTGCTTAGGAGGGTGAACCACTATTCCTAAATATATCCTACCCGTCCCTTAGCCCACATTACAACCATGAAAAAGTCCTAATTGATTTTAGATCGAGTGAGCTTGCATTAGTAGAGATTTACATTAAGGGCAAGCCTATGATACCAAGTGCATGCATGTGACTTCTTTTGTGAGAGTGAGAGAGTTCTTTGATATATATGTGAGTCTTTAAACTATATTTGATAATAAGATTTGATTGTGTGGGTTCAACGTATTCTCTTATTCTTGTTGTGAGGGCACATAGCTTCATGAGGGATAGGTAGCGTTATTAGACTTCTCTACGACGTTAGGTATTCAAGCCATGAGTGCATTATGACATTGAGTCGGGTTTTGAGGCTAGGGTTTTTGTGAGCATATTGTCTTTGTTTGAATATTTTTGAAGAGTGACATAAGTAAAGGGAAGTGTATGATGATTGCATATGCTAGAGTTTAATTGTTGCTATCAACCATAATCATTGGTGTAGTGTGCTTCGAATATGTGAGTGCTCATAGATAGAGTAAATTTTTGGTTGACTCGAGGACGAGCAACGTTTAAGTGTGGGGTGTTGATGATAGGCTATAATTACGTATTTTAGTCGATTATTACACTCTAATTTACAGTACTTTAATTGAGTCTGAGCTTTAATTGCTAGTGTTTTGCACTAATGGTGTGTTTTATGCCTTGTAGGAGTGATTCCGATCTATATAGATATTATGGAATAAATTCAAATAATTTGGAGCTTTAAAGTTTGAGTAAAAGTTCAAGGAATTAAGTCGGGATCGTGTTTGGGGGTCAACGGATGATAGTTAGAGCACACGAAGACTCCAGTAGACATATTGCACACTGTCTAGTAAAATAGATATAACTTTTTTCTCATAACTCCATTTTAGCTCCACAATATATGGTTGGAAATCTAACTCAAAGGGCTACAACTTTCATGTTTTACGTTTTTCCAAATTCCAAACAGAAAAGGGTGAAAAACGCGGTCGAAATAGTAACCGCGGAACTGACCGCGGCAGAAAATCAGAGAGCTTGTCTGGCCGCGGTCCTACCACGTTTTGGCCGCGGCCGCGCCGCTCCAGGCACCAAAAAGAAGTCCTGTTTCATCCGGGACAAGGTTATTTTGGCCCTACACTATTCCAACTTGTATAAAAGGGGTCCTAAACCTATTTTGGAGGGGTTGGACATATTTTTGAGAAATTTTTGTCCAAGGAAGAGCACAGAGCCGCCGTGGAGGCCGGATTTCATATTTTCTTCCACCAAACTTAGTAATTTTTATGTTTCTTTGTATGATGTTACGAGCCTAATAGAAACTCTTTCCAATTTTAGCTCAATTCATTGTAATAAGGTAGTCGTTAATCATCAGTTGTTAGTATTAGTTAGTTACAATTTGATTGTTAGTTAGTTGTTAGTCACGTGACCTACACGCACGGAAATGTTCAACTGTGGGAATCCAAAAGTTAGTTATAACTAACTTTCCCCCTTCGCTTATATAGGCTGTAAACTCCCTTTATAAGGATTCATTTAGAAAATTGAAATAAAAAAAAATTCTCTCTCTTCTTCTCTATCTCGTCCAGATTAGTTTCATCACTCAGTTGAGTGTTCGAGCCAGCTGTTCAAGAGCAGTTCTCTTTCCCTGCTCTTTAGGCGAAGCTCAATTGCTTCCATTTTTGAGTTCAACTTGCAGAGGTCGTAACATTGGTATCAGAGCGATCGCTCCTTGGATCTGTGATAATGGGTGATCATAACACGAGAATTCATGAATTGAGGAAGGAAGTTGATAGCCTCAAGGGTTCAATCGAAGCAGTTACATATTCTGTCGCGGAATTGCAGAAATCTATGGATAATCGAGTGGCTCAGGACATGGATGAAATTAAGAAGTTGATCGTGGGAAACCTAGTTGCGACCGGGGTTCAAAACCTTGAGGAACCTGTGGAGAATGAAAGGCCAGCTGTAGCAGGCCATTATCTTAGAGGTCATCAAGATCTTAATCGTGAGTACCGCACTGAATTTCCTATTTTTGATGGGATAGGGTTAAAGGATTGGTTGTAAAGTATGAACAGAACTTTGCATACGAAGAAACCCTTGAAGATTCCAAGGTGCGAGCAGTTTCATGCAAACTGGAAGGCAGGGCACTACAGTGGCACCAATCTTACATGAAGCACAAAGGAGCTAGAGAGTGGCCGCATTAGGGTGAGCATGTGGCCTGCTTATACGCCAGATTTGGTTCTGAACTATTCGATGATCCTATGGGAGATCTCAAGGACTTAAGGCAGGCAAATCTTGTGCAAGACTTTGTTGATTTGTTTGATGAACTTCTCACTAGGGTAGAATTATCAGAGGAATATGTTGTTAGTTGCTTTATTAGGGGATTGAAACCAGAAATTGGGCTGCCAGTTAAGATGTTAGCACCTAGAACCCTAGATAAGGCAATAAGTCTAGCTAAAATTCAAGAACAAACCTTGGTAGTTCAAAAACAAGTTTTCATGACACCCTCATCCTACTCAATCAAAAATAGCCAGAAACCTCCTTACAACTCTCAGTTCTCTCAACCTTACGCCCCTCCCAAATTCAGCCAACCCTCCAATAAAACATCTAATATTCCCACCCCATCCCTAAAACCTACCTACAGAATTGCAAGGAGACTGACTCCTGCTGAAATGGAGGAAAGAAGGAGTAAAAGATTGTGTTATAATTGCGATGAAAAGTATAGTTTTGGGCATGTATACAAGAATAGGAGACAGATGTTCTCTATGGAGGTTGAGGAAGGAATAGAAGAGGTGGAGTTAGAAGAAGAAGTAATGCTAGACCCAGCAGAACTACTAACCATGATAGGCCAAGGACTAGAAACTGATGCTGAGGGGTCCATTTTGCCTCATGTATCAGTCCATGCCATGAATGGGTTACATGACTTCAGGACTATGAGGGTAATTGTATCTGTTAAAGGGAAGGTTGTACAGGTTTTGATTGATACTGGTAGCACCCATAATTTTTTGGATCTTAATACTGCCAAGAAATTGGGGTGTGTCTTGACCTCTATTTCTCCCTTTGATGTATCTGTTGCTGATGGGAAAAGGGTACAAAGCAATTACATTTGTAAGAAGTTAGTCTGGAAAATGCTAGGTGTTTCATTTGATTCTCATATGCTGGTGCTACCCATAGGGGGTTGTAGTATGGTTTTGGGAATACAGTGGCTGATCACACTAGGTGATATTATGTGGAATTTCAAGAAGCTACGAATGGAATTCAGCATCATGGGGCATAAAGTATCATTGAGAGGGATCCAACCCCCTGTGACCAAGATGATACCACAAGCTAGCATGGACAAACTGCTAGCTAAACCTTCAGAGTTGTGTATGATATCTGTGGGATTACTCTTGGAGAATCAACAGCAAGAAGTGGAAATCAGCCTCTTTGCAGTTGAAGGATCACCAAAAGAACCAAGCAAGGAAGGGGAGCTGTAGGTCATGCTGCAGAAGTATAGTGATCTATTTGAGGAACCAACTCAACTTCTTCCCTCTAGATCACATGACCATAGGATCACTTTGAAGGAAGGAATTTCTCCTATTAACATCAGACCTTACAGGTACCCTAATATTCAGAAGAATGAAATTGAAAAGATGGTAAATGAAATGCTAGTTTCTGGGATCATCAGCCCCAGTATTAGCCCCTACTCTTCTCCTATTATGATGGTAAAAAGAAGGATGGGTCATGGCATTTATGTGTGGATTACAGAGAATTAAATAGTTGTATAGTCAAGGATAAGTTTCCTATCCCTGTGATTGAAGAATTACTGGATGAACTACATGGTGCCAAGTACTTTTCTAAGTTGGATTTGAGGTCAGGGTACCATCAAATCAGAATGTTTGAACCAGATATTCCCAAAACTGCCTTTAGAACTCATCATGGTCACTATGAATTTTTGGTGATGCCCTTTGGATTAACAAATGCCCCTTCTACTTTCCAGATCCTAATGAACCAAATCTTCCATGATTTTCTCAGAAAATTCATCTTAGTCTTTTTTGATAATATCTTGATATATAGTCAGAACTGGGAGGACCATTTACTACATTTGGAGGAAACATTCAAGTGCTTAGAACCCATACACTGTATGTTAAGAAAAGTAAATGTGCTTTTGGGGTCACACAAATTGACTACCTAGGTCATATCATTTCTGAACATGGTGTGGCCATGGATCAGCACAAGGTTCAGGGAGTGTTGGATTGGACGTTACCTAAGTCTATAAAGGGGCTTAGAGGATTCCTTGGGTTGACTGGATACTATAGGAGATTCATAAAAGGGTATGGAATCATTGCAAGACCTCTCACTAATCTGCTCAAAAAGGGAAATTTTTAGTGGAATCTTGCAGCAACCACTGCATTTCAGGATTTGAAGATAGCTATTACTTCAGCTCCTGTGTTAAGTTTGCCAGATTTCTCAAAAGAATTCACTATGGAAACTGATGCTTCAGGGGGAGGAATTGGAGCTGTGTTGACACAAGGCAGCAGACCAATTGCTTTTTTTTAGTAAAGGCCTATCATACAAGAACAAAGCACTGTCTGTATATGAAAGGGAAATTTTGGCACTAGTTTCTGCTGTACAAAAGTGGAGACCATACCTGCTTGGAAGACATTTCATTATCAAAACAGACCATCACAGTCTCAAATAGTTGTTGGAGCAAAGAATTACCACTCCTAGCCAACAGAAGTGGTTAGTCAAGTTACTTGGCTATGGTTATACCATAGCTTATAAAAAGGGCAAAGAGAATATTTTGGTTGATGCCTTATCCAGGAAAGAAGAATCAATTCAATTCTATAGCATCTCAGGTGTATCTTCAGACCTCATGGACAAAGTCAAAGCATCATGGAGGCAAGATCCTAAACTGCAGCATATCATTCAGTCCATTCAAGGAGGACAGGCTAGCAAACCTTATTATAGGTTTCATAATGGAGTTCTAAGCAGGAAAAACAAGTTGATGGTGGGAGCAGATGCTGCAGTCAGACACCAGCTCATTTCTTTTTATCATGACAATTCCATTGGAGGCCATTCTGGTTTCACAGCAACTCTGCAAAGACTCAAATAAAATTTTTACCGGAAGAAGATGAAGCAGGATGTTTATGCATATATTAAAGCCTGTGATGTGTGTCAAAAATGCAAAAGTGATAATGTTGCATATCCTGGCCTTCTTCAGCCCCTTCCTATACCTGACAGGGTATGGCAAGACATATCAATGGATTTTATTGAAGGCTTTCCAAAATCTGCTGGCAAAGAGGTGATGTTGGTGGTGGTTGATAGATTGAGCAAGGCTGTTCACTTCATGGCTCTCAAGCACCCTTATACTGCACTAGGTGTAGCCCAGTTATTCATGGATCAGGTGTTCTAATTACATGGAATGCCTAAGTCCATAGTATCTGACAGAGATGTTGTATTTACAAGTAAATTGTGGAAGGAGTTATTTCGATTGCAGAAGGTATCCCTACTAACTTCCACTGCCTATCATCCTCAAACAGATGGTCAAACTGAGGTGGTGAACAGGTGCTTAGAATGTTACCTTAGATGCATGACCTTTGAAAAACCAAAATCTTGGCCCCAATAGTTGCCGTTGGCGGAATGGTGGTACAATACAACATATCACTCCAGCATAAACATGAACCCATATGAGGCAGTCTATGGCCAAAAGCCCCTTCCATTGCTTCCCTACATGAGTTTTGACTCTCAACTGGATGTAATTGACATAAGTCTTCAGGCTAGAGAAGCTACTATACGAATGTTGAAGTTTCAATTGGAGAAGGCTTAGAATAGGATGAAGATTCAAGCTGACAAACACAGAACTGACAGGTCATATAGCGTGGGAGATTGGGTCTATGTGAAACTCTAACCTTACAGGCAGCTATCTCTGAAACAACAGGGCTTCCAAAAGCTTTCCTCCAAATATTTTGGTCCTTTCCAAATCATTGCTAGAGTAGGACCTGTAGCCTATACCTTGGACCTCCCTGCTGGCTCCAAGATCGACCCTACCTTCCACATCTCCCAATTGAAGAAGAAGGTAGGACACCACCCAACCTCAGTTACCCTACCTGTGGTCCTATCAGAGGAGGGTTATGTACTGTTGGAACCTGAAACCATACTCGATCGAAGGATGATTCAGAAGAATGGGAAAGCTGTCTCACAGGTCTTAGTGAAATGGTTCAATGCAGCCCTAGAGGATAGCACCTGGGAGGAGTATTATGATCTTAAGCATCGTTTCCCTCAATTCAATCCTTGAGGACAAGGATTCATTGAAGGGGGGAGTATTGTTACGAGCCTAATAGAAACTCTTTCTAATTTTAGCTCAATTCATTGTAATAAGGTAGTCGTTAATCATCAGCTGTTAGTATTAGTTAGTTACAATTTGATTGTTAGTTAGTTGTTAGTCACGTGACTTGCACGCGCGGAAATGTTCAACTATGGGGATCCAAAAGTTAGTTATAACTAACTTTCCCCCTTCGCTTATATAGGCTGTATATTCCCTTTGTAAGGATTCATTCAGAAAATTGAAATAAAAAAATTCTCTCTCTTCTTCTCTATCTCGTCTAGATCAGTTTCATCACTCAGTTGAGTGTTCGAGCCAGATGTTCAAGAGCAGTTCTTTTTCCCTGCTCTTTAGGCAAAGCTCAATTGCTTCCATTTTTGAGTTCAACTTGCAGAGGTCGTAACATATGATTTGTTGTTTTGCTACCATGTCTATGTGGAGCTAAACTTCACGTTCTAGGGTTGTGGTTCTTTCATGACTATTGTTATTCGGATATTGATTTTGATTTCTTAGTTTATTATATTGGTTTATTTATTCAATCCTGCACTTAATTATTTGATTGCTTGATCACCAATTGAATACTATCTACGAATCTCGGATTGAATTCGAAAGTGGAAATTCTAGATTGCATATAGGATTGAGTAGAGCAAGTTCTTGAACCTAGGCATTGGGGAACGGATTCGCGGTTAGGATAGACATATACCTAATTGTCTTGCTTGGTTGATTTACAGGAATTATAAATGCGTTCTTGTTGATTCTAACTCCATAGACGTATAGGCGTTAGGTTAGCTTGAATAGGGGAATAAGAACTCGACAGATTCTTATGAGCAATATTAACCATGTCAACCAATAAACTAGATAAATTAGTTAGTCAATTCAATTGAAGAATACAATAGGAATGTTAGATAGCCCATAAACCTAGATCGTTTTCATCACATTGATATCATAAAAATCTGCTCTTTCTCTCTGTTAAAAGTTCATTATTTGTTTTTATTTATTTAATTAGTTTAGAATCAAATACTTCTAGGTTTAATTCTTGTTTGGATAATTAGGAGAGTCTAATTTAGTTAATAGTTAATCACAAGTTCTCGTGTGATCGACATCCGACTTTTAGTCACTTTATTACTTGATGACCGCGTACGCTTGCGTGTGCGTTTGGCCGCAACAATATTATGCTGGAACTTTCCATGTCCTGGAGTTCCAACATAATATATTGGAAGTTTATATGCAAGAGCTTCATAATCCCGCATATTATACTGAAACTTTTTGTGTTTCAATAACTCCGCAAACGCTGACTATTTTCGATTATCGCTCGTGCTATTTTGATATTATGATTCAATCTACCCAAATTTCACTTTGGAATGGACTGTACAAGTCCGCAAGTGTTATTAGTATTTCCCCTTTAAGACAACAGGAATCACACATGAATAAACTTCAGTTGATATCTTATCAAAATAATAAGCAAATTACGTAAAAAGAATGATTGATGCAAATTTGGTTTTTCCCGTTAAGACAAGAAGAAAAACAGATGAATAACATCAGTTGATGTCTTATCAAAATAACCAACAAATAATGTTAATGATGAGTGATGCAAGTTTGGTTTATTTCTGTCAATCTTGCAATAAATTTTGGGGCATGTGCACAAATAGCCATTCTCAAGATGCTATTTAGAAATTAACCAGTATTTATTTTGTCCTGAAATTTTAAACTAAACATCTTAACTTCAAGACAATTCGGGGCACTTTTATCCCTACAATTTGAACTAAAAAACTAAAATTCAATATACACTGGTTAATTCATAAACGGAAAAGGCCTAAAAATGCCACTCAACTTTCAGAAATGGTCTATCCATGCCATCCGTTACAAAAATGCTCATTTCATGCCACTGCCGTTACACATTTGGCCCACCCATGCCGTCGCCCCAATTCATGAAGATGACGCGGACATTAGCACATGAAAAATCACCTAGTTTTGGAACCATACCAACATACAGAAGCACTGATTTGTGATTTCCAACATTGCCATTCTGTGGCAATATTCTATATGTTACAACTTGACAAAATTACAGAATCCTCTAATACAGGTAGAGGAAAAGAAAAAGAAGAGCGAGTTAAGCAGGAGCAACAAGTGTCATTGATGATGACATCTGCTCGACCCGATTGACATGTCTTTGATCGATTTCAGGATGAGCTTTTCGAATCCTTTTGCAGCTGGTCCTGGTCTTAGAACACTAGGATCGCCCCATTCACCGCAAGGATCACTGAACCAATTTGAGCTACCTAAACACCAACCTCCAGGTGAGACCATACCCCGACCACGATTAAGAATGTGTGCATCAATCATGTCCAATAAGGGAGAATCTGCTGATATGTTTCCAACGAATGCAACGTCCCTTCTTAGTATTCTATCGGAATTTGAAGCTCTGAATTTTGAAGGATTAGTGTTGTCTGAGTTAATGTATCGCAAGTTGGAGTTGATGACAGTGTCTGAAAACTCCTTAGTATTGCAAGCAAGAGTCTGAAAATATCCTTTATGAGAAGATCTAGTGTTCGAGAAGTATAGCAGGAGCAATCTTGGCAAATTTTCCCATCCCCGGATCGTGTACTCAACAAACTTCCTGTTCAGAATTACATGTTGAGAACCTGATGAATCAAGCAAGGTTTGGTCAAGAAAATGGAATTAGATTAACGTGTTATTAGAAAACACAACATGAGGGGAACCTATCAGAGAATCCAGAAACAACTTCTGGAGCGCTCAAACAAATTACCAGAGAAGATTTTAGCCTTACTGAAGATATGAGAAATGAAGGATGCAACTTAGGACGACAAAGACTGCATGGAGGCACCAACATTTTTTATTTTTTGAAGACCGAGAAATTCGTCCGGAGCCGAACCTTTGGGCCAACTGCGGCCTCTGAAATGTGGGGATGATGGGACCACCCCTCTACCCTTCTCCACTTAAATACCAGAGTTAGTTCGCATGGCGCATGGGCTCGAGCCTGTGACCTAAAGACACAAGCCCCTCAACTTTTGCCAATTGAGCTAACCCCAGGGAGCGGAGGCACCAAAAACTATTTATGGAGTACAATTGGCAACAAAACCCTAGATTTGAATTCTTTCAGTTGTTTAGCAAACCGGAAAGTTCTACAACTGCTTTCCCCCATTAGCCAAATTATAAAGTGAGTCTTTTTTGAATAAACATCACACTGCCTGAATGTAACTTGAGAAACATGGTCAATGAGGATTAATACAGCTGATCCCAACTTGTTTGGCACCGAGGCATAATAGTTGTCGTTTGCATCTATTCTATCAGAAATTTAAGCATAATGAGTCTTCTGCAAGTAACAGTCAAATTCAGTTACCTAGATAAACACTTCAAAAAAGTTCATACTTAATACAGATATATCTCACATATAAACATGAATTTGTTTTTATCTTGACGAGGCATCTCAACTCAAGCGCAGATTGACTAACCATTGATATATCTCACATATAAACATGAATTTGTTTTTATCTTGATGAGGCATCTCAACTCAAGCGCAGATTGACTAACCATGTCAAGACAACTACTTAAAAACAAATGAATTTCCCATATCGAGAAAAACATTAATGCATATTGCATAGCATTCGCAGATTGGCAATCTCAGCTTCACCATCACTAGAGGAGGACAAACAACTAATTCAGACACAGAGAAGCAGAAATCAATCTGGCTAAAAACTTACCCATAAAAAATCTAAAAGCGCTAGGAAGTTCCCGTTTTTTGTCACCCACAAACATCTTTCCTTTTAATAGAATGTAGAGGCGAGAGTCAACGATAACTTCCACAGCGCTTTGATGTCTGAAAACAAAAACCAAAAATTAGCATCTCTATATAATTGCAAAACAGCAAATAAGTTTGAAGGACTCCGAAGGTATAATATCACTTACTCCTCCGGGCTGGTATTCTTACTATATTCTATGAAATTCAAATTCCTCGGAACAAAAGACAGGATGTGGAGAAAATCTGCAAGAAATGTAACATTTTATGCATCAGCTCTAATATAGATGAAAAAACCTACAATTATTTTCAGGATGTGTAGACATCATTTCGGTATTATTGATGAACTCAAGACAGTTTTTATGTAAATGATGAAGTTAAAAACGCTATGAGACACCTCACTTTAAGTCTAATAAGAATTTTGGGGAAGGCAAACAAAAGAACGAGAGCGCAGGCATGAGATAATGGCAGGCTTCTGAGAGATAGCATCAAGGGCACGAGTTCCATTCCACATCCCACGAGAAGGAACGAAACCAGAATAACATGCAGTATGTACGAATTGTATCAGGAGTTGAAACAAGCTTGAGGAACTAGACTTTGATCAATCTGTTATGAAATGATAAGGAAGTGGTAATGACCCTAAAAGCTACTTACTGATGCCCGCAACATAACCAATAAAACTCATACAGAGTAATGACTCCACAAAGAAGAGAATTGTGACATTTTGACACTTGAGACATCTTGGTTTAGTGATGAGACAATTAGAGGACTCTTCAATTCTTAACGATCAGTACACGACTCTTTCTTACTTTTTGCAAGTATACATAACTGTCACTTGTCACCACCTTTCGTAAACATGTCTGAATTGGGCCTAAGCTTGTGTCTTAGTGGGCAACTTACAGCATGCTTAGCTGTGGCTAGTGCTAGAAAATTAACTTAACTCTTCCACGTTCAAATATGGAAAGTGCTGAATACAGTATATGGTAGCAAATTATTAGCCTTTAGAGGAATCAGTGCAAGATAGAAATGGATTATACCGTAAAAGGGATATACTTTTTGCTTTTAGAATGAGTAAAGAGGATTTGCAAAGCCGAATCCAAGCTCAACTAATTTGGAATTAAGGCTTAGTTGATCGAATGATTTATTCCTTTGTAATGTGATAAATGCAGCTTAACCATCAATTGTTGGAGACTAAAAAATGCTCATGAGATTTGCTAACCCATGCTCGGCCTAACAAACCTACAATACGTAACTGAATTAAACTTTAACAAGTTCTAATCAGCTTAATATTTTTCTGGTGATAGTGGTGTCTTGGCCAACTTGGGGCACCTCGACTACTCCACATGGTACTTGCTATCTCCCACCAGCACACGTACCGGATAACTCTGCCCTCCAAGTTTAGGCAGATGGAAAGAAATCATCTAGTATTTTTTGCCTCTACTCAGGCTTAATGGAAAGAATCATCTAGTGTTTTTTGCCTCCACCAGGATTTGAACCTGAGCTCCTCCCACGCAATAGCCACTAGGCCACACCTTGGTGCTTCTAATCAGCTAAATTATCTCAAAATCTAATATCAGTATGCTAAAATCTTCTAATCAGCCCTACCTTTCTGCAGTTTTGAGCAAATGCTAAAATCTCATCAAATTCTCTCCTCTTTTTTATTTTTCTATTTCTTTTTTTCTACGCTTTGCCAACTATCACTGT
The DNA here is from genome assembly GCA_026770625.1 of Nicotiana glauca. Taxonomy (NCBI): domain Eukaryota; kingdom Viridiplantae; phylum Streptophyta; class Magnoliopsida; order Solanales; family Solanaceae; genus Nicotiana; species Nicotiana glauca. The sequence continues at coordinate 9,432 of MU755974.1, read as the reverse complement.
AAAAAATTTATAATATCAATGTATTTATATAAGTCGTACCAGATTATGAACCTTAATTTTCAAGTTACTGATCTTTCTTGTTATGGACAGTTATCTATAATTTTTATTTAGGCGACATGATAGTATAAAAATTCTTTTACATTGTCAATATATAGAAGTTAAAATTATTGTTACAAGGGTTAGAATTAGATTGACAACTATTAAAGTTGAACTCTTGCCTATAGGCTTGAGCTTAAAAGCAGTTAGAGGAAAGCTCCAGTTGGGGTAAGCATAACTCTCAAGACTGTAGGACTTCTTTCATTAAATACTTTCTTACTACTCATATTCTATTTAAATTTAAAAGCATAAAATATAATAGAAGAATAGAATAAACATCGGATCGACATCTAGAATATTCACAGTTTTCTAGCTTAAAGTAGCAAACTAAAGCTATGGGATTCAGCAAAATCCACTAGTCTCAGCTCGAAATGGAAGTTTTTAAATTTACACTCCCTTGGATCCACTTTGTTTGGCACTATTTCTTAATTAGTCCTTTCCAAAAAGGAGAGGTGAATCCAAGATTTAAGCTTTATGGATTCAATAATATTTTTGAAGTTATAGGTACATATCAGCTATTTATTGAAATAGTGGTAAATTTTTATATATAAATTTATATTCCGCGTCGAAAGTATAAGGTTCAGATGAATTCTAAACCCGGTCTCCCTATGCTACATCCGCCCCAGGCCAAAAAGAATGACAAATTCTTATATTTTTTGCTTCATTTTATAGTTACACAAATGTTAAGACTTATTTAAGACCACAAGTTTTCAAAAGTCATTTCTTTTTTAGTATTAAACTAAATTTTGTGTCAAGTCAAACTACGACAAACAAAATAATAGACAATCAAATAAAAGCAAAAAGGCCCTCTTCTTCTTCTTGTCCTTCCTGAGCCGTGGGTCTATTGGAAACAGTCTTTTGTTAGGTAGGGGTATGCATTAGGTTAGGTAGAGTTAAGATGTGCGTACAGACTACACTCCCCCTACATGTTGGGATCAAACTGGGTGTGTGTTGTTGTAAATAAAAGCAAAAAGGTTACTCACCATCTTGAGGAATAAGGGGATAATCAGAGGCATCAAGATTAACAAACCAATCCCAATCATTCTTCCACCTCAACAAAACAGCTGCACCGTGTAGCACTAAACCCAAAGGACTCGACCCCTCTTGATTCACAGCATCAGCTTTTTCAATAACATTCACATTCTCAGCTGCAACAAACACATCAACAGAACCCACTTTCAAAGCAAGTTCTAATCTTTGTTTGTTAGAAGCAAATTGGTCAAGATGAAGTAAATAGTAGTTTCTTGGATGGTACACTGCTTGAAGTAACCTAAAGATTCTTGGGCCATCATTTTTAGTTCCAGTGATGAAGTAAGCTATTTTTGGTGGTGGTGAAAAGGGGTTTGAGAAAGTAGGAAAAAGGGTTTGGGTGTGGTGGTGAAAGTGGTGAAGTGGAAGGAAGAGACAAATGAGGGAAATTGAGACAAGAGAGAAAAGGAGGATTTGTTTTAGAAAGAGAGACATAATAGAATGAGGATTTTTGTGGGATTTGGACTGTGGATTCAAAGGTTGTTTCTTGGTCT